>RJWM01007588.1:0-77278 GCA_004363535.1 Dasyprocta punctata | reverse complement strand
ATAGGTAGTGAGTATGGAAAGGCCCTCCATATGAATGACTCATAAACTGTGTTTCGGTGAAAAGTTATCAATCTCTGAAATAAGACAGGAAAGCTGAGAAAGAACTCTTTTGCCTTGAGGGCAGACAGGACAGATCCATCAAGAGAGCATGAATGGGGTATAGTCTAGTCACAGTGATGACAAAAATAGCAACAGTCTGGATGGCTTATATTTCATAGCAAAATAAATAAAACATTTCTTGCAGTCTGGATTAGAAGCAGTTGGAGTTAAAAGAAGTCTCAGTTAATGTAGGACAAGAAGAAGGTCCAATAGACCCTCCAAACAGAGGGTCTATTGGAAAATACAGAATTTAAGTAAAGTTATCAATAAAAATTGTACAATTAACTGAAAATTTATAGAACTAAATCAGGAGAAGTAAGAACAAAGAAAATACAGTACAAAAATGGGAACTTTCTTGTCTAAAAGATTATATGTAGTTTTGATTGGATATAACACATTCAAGACTACATTGGCTTCTACATCTTGGAAGTAATGAAAGAAACTTTGAAAAATAATGTAATGAACGTAAAGAATTTAAATGACTTGATGTTTTAATTCAGTCTAGATAAACAGAACGAGAACAAGAGTAGCTAACTTTCCTATTTTAAAAGTTCAATCGATTTGTTTTTTTATGCCAAAAATATGATTACCAAATGGAAGTCCTTAGAATTAAAAGATATCTAAAAATTTAATGAGACAATTATGGAAACTGTGTTTTAAAATGTCCATTCAGCTGTTCTCCATTCTGATGTAACAGAGATAGTAAATTGATATCTGATTTCTGATAATCTAACATCTGTCATTACTTGTTTTGAGTGAGCAAGAAGGATCTAACACGGCATTCTATGTGGATTCCTTAGTCATAAAACAATAAAGCAACTGACAAACACCATACAGACTTTAACTGACACAGCAACACTCTGCTCAAAAGAACTCTGAGAAAATCCCACCTCACACTTCCTGCTTATACAATATTTGCAGTTTATAATGATGATAGCTAGTTTCATTTTTGGAATTTTAGACAATTAGTTTAATTAAACTAAGGCTGTATTCTAGGATAACAGCAAAAGGTCAAGATATCACTATTAGAAACTTTCAGGATTTACTTACCAATATTCATAGAAAACACTGTGACTTTTTAAGGCACAAAATGTGCTGTAAATCATTTTTTTTAATAAAGTAGCCAAGATGCCAAAGAAGACCTTTGATACCAGATAATAGTTACTCTAATTCCCTTTTGTAATGGCCAAAGTTCATCATGATAAACTCATTCACTTTGTTTATAAGTTTCATTTACCTGGCAAATACATGAATCACCAGATCGGTTTCAAAGTTACCCTTTGGGAGATACCTTTTCAGGACTAACTGTTGAGGTACTACAGTTATTACCATTAGTAATAAAAGTCAGTAGTTGCTATATGTAGATGATAAAAGACCTTATCTAACCTGGCTAAAAAATAACTGTCAGAAAAGTAAAGGAAAAAAATAAAAAAGTAGGTAAATATATTTAGAGCTTGTTATTGTGAAGATAGGAAAACTAAAACAAAAATCTTTTTTCCTGACCAAGTTGGGCTTGAATTATGAGTAGGACATAACTACAACAAAGCAACATAATCAAGACTCTCCTGGGTTTAATTAGGTTGAAAAGAGAGTAGAAAAGTATAAAAGTTATGGAGGGGTCCAGATCTTAACGGCTTTGTGAACCACACTGAAGTTTTAAAATATTATCCTGTAAACTCCCGGGAATCTTTGTGTAGTCAGATTTAAAGAAGATAACTGTGTAAGAGTTATGTTTCTGAGAGTTTCCTATGTTCTAGTGTGGACAGACTGTGGGCAGGCAGGGAGCAAGTTAGATGGAAACATTGACATGGTTCTGGTGACCATACTGGTTGTGGGAACAGAGAGAAAGGAAGAGGTGAGGAGATCACCAGGAGGCAAGCGTGCTGGGCAGGAGAGAGAGGAGCTCTAGAGAGGGTTTGTGGCTTGGGAAGCACTATACAGAAGGTAAGGATTACAGTGGGAATTAGAGGAACAAATTTATGAAAGTGGGAAATAAGGAAAAGAACCACCGTAGTGTGAGAAGTGGTAGAAGAATCATTATTAGTATCATCACCAGAATCATGCCAAAGACTTCACTTGAAAATTAAGTTCAAACATAAAACTCTAAATGGCCTACAGCACTTTCAAATTTCATACCTATTTATGACCCAGGGGTATTCTTTCCCCCAAGGCAAAACATTTTTGATTGGTCAGACATTAGAAAAATCAAAGGGATGATTATGATACCATTATGCAGCTTTCCTATGTTAACGCAAATCTGTTGAGGACTTGAGGGATACAGGAGGATTGCAAGTTTGAGGTCAGCTTGGACAACTTAGGGGGACCCTCTCTCAAATAAAAGAAAAAAAAGAAGAGAAAAGAAAAGAGAAGAAAAAAGAAAAGAAAAGAAAAGAAAAAGAGCTAGAGATGTACCTCAGTGGCAGAGTCATTATGAATTTGATCCCAAGTAACACACACACACAGAGAGAGAGAGAGAGAGAGAGAGAGAGAGAGAGAGAGAGAGAGAGAGAGAGCTAGGAATATAGCTCAGAATGTAGAGTGCCTAGCATTCATGAGGCCATGAAGTACTGGGTTAAAAAAAAATCTCCAGTCTTTGTGAAAACTGGTAGTATTTGCAATAAATCATCAGCATATAGTAAACTATGTTATGATTAATCCCTGTATATTTGAGATAATGTCACAGTAACAAACTTGTAATCATGGAAATTACTACAAAATAAGGTCAAGTAATTACTGAGTAGCTTCCCTGCCCCTATGGTCCTTGCTAAAATGGCACATAATTTACTCACAAAGTGTCACTTAACTTTCTTTAAAGATTTGGTTGAAGACTTGGTATTTGGACAGCACTGAATGCATTGATTATGTTTTGCGTTTTGAATATTCTTGGGAAACTGAGTGTATGCGACTAATTTGTCCCTCACTGATTTAGTAGCATAGAGTTAGTAAAGTCAGAAATCAGGCATGATCCAGTGTTTGTTTTGTGATCTCAATTCTTGAGACACTTCTCCTCATGTATTAACAAGGCATGATTAATTCATAAGTACAAAATGATAAAAATTAATTGGCAGTGCTTGCTGAAATCTTAAGCTAGGCAGGTTTTAATTTTTGTCTAGTAGAACACAAGGTGGATAACTATAGACCTGCTTAGAATATACCAGAAGGTGAAAATGTTAGTTAGTCCCTGATTTCCTCAAACAGGGTGTTTTAGAATGCTACTTATAGTATCACTAAAGCAGAATGTTGAGTGGAATACGCCATGCACAACTTAGAGTGCACATAGTTAGTATTGGACTAATTGGGGAGTTTATATGGCACATTTCCATGTAAATTAGCTAGTACCATGTATCAATAATTACAGAATGAACCAAGTTTTCATTTATTGTAAACTGAAATTCATGCCTTTGCTTGGACAGATTCCAGAAAGAGTTTGACAGAATAAGAAATATTCCCACTGCTAAAGGAAGGGGAAACCCATATTTTACTTATTGTGCATTAGTAAAATCATTTGGAAAGCATTTGGACATCTTTTAAGCTCTTGTGACCAATTTACAGGAAAGTTGTAGTTTAAAATTTCTTCCCACAATATGTGCTACAGAGCCAAGCACCCCGTAGATCCTTAATTAATGATCCCTGAATAAATGCACTGCATACTGTGCTTGGAGAAAGCTATGCACTCGTGGGGCCTGGTGGCATGCTGAGAAAGCGTTGACACAGAAGAAACTGACCCCATGAACTATTAACCTTACTCTACAACCTGCTACAAAAAACAATGAAATTATTTTTCTCTTACTATAAGAAAGAAAAATGTACACTAAATTGAAAAAGCTGTACTAACCTTTTCCCATTGCCATTTATAGTAAAAATTTTAAATACTTATTAAGTTAAATACATGAGGTTTCATTTAATTTATGAAATCTTGGAGTTGGGCAAGAGATCCAGTTGAAGGTAATAACAAGCTCTAGAACTCAAAGGTGCATCTTTGACATTGTTATATGTTTCTTAAAGAAGGAGGGTAGAATAAAGGCAACTACTGGCAATTTCAATGTTATGCATCCTGCTGTGAAAATAAACCGTTAAATCTAGTTTATTAAGTTACATGTTCTATGTTTAATAAATAACTAATGCTCCTTTGATCTTGTTGTTAACTAGTATAGCACCAGGTTGAATTAATTGCATATAAGGAAAAAAGTAACAGAAACATAACTGAGACATTTAACAAAGTTCAGTAACTTCTGTAGAGTGGATATCATAGTAGAAATGCAGGTTTGAGTTGACAGTATATCCTTGTCCTCCACTGCAATATTGTACACTGCCTCTTCCCTTCTGCTCCAAAGGGACGTAATACCAACTGGGCCATCCAGGTCCACCGCCCATTGGCTAGCTAGGCTGCATCACATCTCAGGTCATCAGCATCATCTCTACTGGCAGTCAGACCCTTTGTTCTGTCTGGCTCAATATTATGGACTATTTTCCCTTTTTATTAGCTCCATCAAGTTCTCTCCTGCCAGGACTTCTCTATTCCCTTCCTGTGACAGGATGTTGCTCTTGTCCTTCTTACAGTTACTTTAGAGTAAATCTTGCTGGACCAAGATGACCATTTAAAAATATGCCTGGTACCTCCTAAAATCACAGTATTTAGCCACACCATGGTTTCCTAGGGCTGCACCTGTAAGTTTGAATAACCCAACCTGTACCCACTACTTAGACTATTCTAAAGGCTCTTTTAGGCACAGGCATTTATTATTTAGTCACTTTCACCCATTTATAACTCTCTAGACATCCTCAAAATTTCTGATCTAATATTTTTTTATTTCTAGAGGAGTCAGGAAGAACCATGACCAAACACCTGTTAGAAAATGATTCCTTTAGAATGAATAAGTGGGTATCTAAAATTTCACTCACTAAATTTTTACTGTTATAAAAAATGGCTGTTTTCAAAAGATAATTGTTCAAATAAAGCACAAGTGTCAAAGTAATTATATGTATATAATATATTTTAATTACACATGCTCTAATATAAAACCTGACATATCTGCTAAACTTCTGAGCTTTTTAGAAAATGTTCACAATTATAGGAAAAACCCCACTGAGACTATGTATCTTCACTTTCATTCCTCGTTCTGTTTTAAGATCAAAGGGAAGGTCTTGACACAATTTCATTGATTTTCTTGAGCACTGTATTGTATCCTGTTCAAGAAATGGTTTGAAACAGGATTCTTTTACAACTACTCAATTATGTCTGTAACCCGCACTTGAGAGTACATTTCTATCATCATTAAAAATTATTATATTTAATCATATAATAAAGACAGGTAATACATAGCTTTGTGGTATGATACATTACCAATTTTAGATTAAGACAAACTGGAATGTAGCATGACTTGTATGAAAAGCCTCAGTCTTGCCCACTTCTCTTGCTCTTTGTATCTATCAATAATGCTGCTGCTGCTGTTTTCAGTGTGTTCAGTGGCTGAAAATACTAAACTGTGTGACTTCCTTACTAAGGAACTTATTTACCCTTTGCACAATTATTATTGTCCTGTACCCACACATAATAACTGTTTTTTTACGTGAGAGAATCTTGCTTTCACACCTGTCACTCTTCGCAATTACCTCTTAAAACTGACAGCTGGTCCTGAGTTTTCATGCAAAAAGATCCTCTTTCCTTCACACTCTCCCATCCTCATTGCTTTAGATTAGGCTAATTTTTCTCATTTTTATAGTTTCCCAAATGTCTATTGATATTGTTACAAGGGTGAATAACATTTTTAGTTAATCAAGTGTTAAATTCAAAGTGTTTCTTTATGTATGTGTATATGCACATGCATTATTTGTGCTATTAGTTGCAGCTTCTGAATCCAATAAACCAATATTATGACTGAATTAACAAATGCTTATTCAGGGCTTCCCATGTTCCTGAATTTGGGCCAGGTGCTTCCTCTACTTTACCGTGGCATGCAGGTAGCCACAGCACTGGGTAACAGATAGCACTTGGTTCTTAGTTGGAGGATTTTGCCATGCTAGTTAACATGTAATAAATGTAGCTGTAATCCATAAGGCAGAGAAAGTGCTTTTATGGGTAGTTTTTTAGATAAGAACAGCACAATGTGTTAACAATGCTGCCTTTGGAAATTCATGCTCTTTTACATATATTTGGTCTGCTGTCCACTGAGAAAATAATTTCTTCAGATTCCTTTATCATAATTTGGGGAAGAAATAGTGCATTATTATGCTATGGCTTATAGTTCTGTGTTCCTGAAATTTCAGGGTCAGATATGGGACTTTTGTTGGCAGGAAAACATATTTTTAACAATTTAGCATCTGAACTCAGTCTGAGTTTGAATGCTGGCTCCACTAGCCTTTGGCATGCTTTAACATTCTTAGTTTCAGTTTTATTACCTATAAAGTGAAGGTAATAATAAATTTTCATGTGGCATAAGTAAGACAATTCATGTACATAACTTACAATATAAGCAGTCAACAAATGCAGTCAATGTAATAAAAAAATGCAGACTATTATTTTTATGTCATCCTTAAGTGATCAAAAGTTCACTTTTGATTCTATAAGGCAGACTATAGTTTTATCATCAAACTGATTCTTTATGAAACATTATGAGATATGAATGACAAGAGGGCCAGTAGGAACAGGAAGGGTTTGCTAAGAAAAAATTAATGCAAACTGGCTTTATGTCTTAAAATCACTAGTGGGAAAACACTGACTTAAATTTATTTGAATTTTCCAAGGCTTGATAATACCTCTTCAACTTTGCAAGGGCAAAACTTTTTATATGTACATATGCATATATCTAAATGGAAAATATTTACAAATATTAATGGTTAACAAAGCATATTGGATTTTAAATGTTAGGTCTTTATATAACGAACAATATAAAATAAATTTATATGCTTATGAAATTATGACCTTTATGGTAAAAAGACAGGTCTATTATAGAATTTGGTTTTCCATACAACTATTAGTGAATTTTTTTTCAGTACTTTTCCTACCATTAGGCTATATTTCCAGTCATTTTACTTTTTATTTTTACACATAGTCTTGCTGAGTTTCCATTTGTCTGGTTTATAGTACCTTGCTGTTAATCACTCAGCAGCCTTTTGCTTATCAGATCAACCATCATAGTATTAGAGAACTTGTGTTCTAGTAACCTTCATTTTACTTTACAATGGCCTCAAAACATACAGAAAAATGATGTTGGCAATTCAGACATGGCAAACATAGCCATAAAGTACTTACTTTAAATGAAAAGTAAGAAAAGAAAACAAAAGGTTGCAAGGATTTATGGCAAGGGCAAATCTCCTATCTGTGAAATTGTGAAGAAGGAAAAAGAAATGTCTGCTAGTTTTGCTGTCCCACCTTAAACGGCAAAAGTCAAGGTCATAGTGTATAAGTGCTTACTTAAGATACACAAGGCATTAAACTTTATCCAAGGTATACATGCTTGGGGAAAAATACAGTCTACACAGAGTTCAGTGCTGGCAGTGGTTTTGGACATCTACTGGGGCACGTGGAATGAATCCCCTGTAGATAAGTGAGGACTACTGTAAGTCAATTCACAAATCACCTTGCAGTGATAGGTTACCATAGCAAAATTTTAAATAAACTGGAGTAATACTGACAGAAAGAAGAGACTTTGGAGGGATTCGTCTCATGATAAACTGATGAATGATTTGCAGGCAACGTGGAAGTAACTGAACTGCTACTTGTAGCATGCCACAGTGCTTTAATGTCAGCCTACTCATGGTCTGTTCACCTGAGGACTTGAGTAGAACCCTGAGAAAAACTATATGAATAAAAGGAACAGATCTGGGAGAGACATAGGCCCACAGAAAGGGAACCTAAATTATTCATAGGTTGAAATGTGGCATTAAATCTAACAAGGAATATGTGACATGGAATTCAAGAAGAATAAATGAAATTGTGGGAAACATAAGAAGATATTAGTTGAATGTAAGATAAACATAAGCTATAATGTGATATTCTTGGAGAAAAAAATATAGATCTTGCAGTCTGCAATTATACAGAAGACTATGAAATGCTAATTCTAATGTATTTGATGTCAGTTAAACCATTTTGGAGTATTGTGTCAAGTAAGTTACAAACTGACAAATTAGAAGGCATTTCATGGAAAGAATCCAGGCCATTGAGTTGGTCTGCAAATCTTAAGGGCATGGTAACCATTATAACTAAAGATATTCAGCCTGGAAATAAACTTGGGAGGAGGAAGCATTATGTGGACATGCATTGAATCTATCTATATGGTTCAAGGACAGAAAAATAGGAAAACATATGGAAATGATTGGAAGCTTTATGGTATATATGTTTATTTAATTTAAATTTTTATTTTTATTAGCGTATGTTTCCAGTAACATTCACAGCATGTATAACATATAAAATTAACTTCACAAGTAACAGATGCTAAAATGGTTTTCATGGTAAAGTACTGAATTCTCATCACTAAATGTCATCCAAGTGAGTTTATGAAGAAAATTTAAGTGTTCATTTTTCAGGATTAAAATGGATGCTTTTTAAGTATTTTCTAAACGTGAAAATCTGTGCCTCAGGGAATTTCTTATCTTATTATGCATATATGTACTTTGTGCTAAGAGATGCGGTTATGTATTTTATGGTCAAAATATATAAAAGTGAAAATGTATTCACAATACTAGCAAATATGCTAAAAATAAAATATTAAGGTTAAGATAGCAAATTTTTTGTTTGTCATTTTCTTTTAACACTAATTTGGAGTTTTTGTCAATTTATTAAATTAATAATAGTTGAATTGTAACAGGTCAGATGTAATTTTTCAACAAGGCAGATAGAATTCAGTTGTCAGAAATGCTTTTTTTAGACAAGAAAAAAAATACAGTACACTATTCAGTTTCGCCTTAAGTTGCTTTTAGAACTTCATGCTATTTTAAACATTTTTGGTCTACTTTTGCTGAAAAAATTTCTTCAGAGATTCTTTTATTACAAGTTTAGGAGGAAATTAAGTATTGCCTATGTGATAATTTATAATAATATAAATTATTATATTTTAAATGAGCAGTCCTATCAGACTTAGTGGCAAAGCTAGAAGACACTACGGCAAAATAAATGCATAGAGTATACCTTAAAATAGATTTTAATAACATTCATGGGCATTTTATTAAAGATTTGTGTGGCATAATAAAGCAGACTGAATAACAGAGAACCAAATATATTTTTGCTTTATGCTACTAAGTCATATTATCAGAGAATATCATAATCATAAAGGATCAGAGGTCAGCATATTCAGTTCTCTAACTCTGATCATTGTTGTAGATCCTTAAGAGAGCTTTTATTAGTATCTTACAGAACAATGCAAAACTGAGGACATACAGTTTTTCCATAATGCAATATATAGTCATTTTTTAAAGAAAATAACAATTTTTAATGAAATTTTAATGAAAATAGACATTTAACAGTTATTTAAAAATAAGCTGCAACCTTATTTCCGTTTATCCATGATATTCCAAAGTCTGTTAGTATTCCTTTAAGCAGCAATACTTCCACACCCTTAATTCTTAATTTTGCACTTTGTAGGGAAAAGAAGCAGCACTGCCACAACAAATTGGATAAAACAGCAACACAATTTGGATGAATCATATAATGAGTACTTGGATTTTACTTCTGACTCTACTGGGGGTGTGGTAAAGGCAGTACTTTGGCTGAGTAGCTTAGCCTTTGTCAGAAATAAGTTACTATGTAGGCCCTAATGAGGAAACATAAAACCAAAGAAGCGTTGAGTTCAGGAAGAAGAAATATAGTCCATGGGAGGAAATGTATCACTACAGGACAGAAGCATGTCTATTCAATGTTCATAAATTTCATGAGATTCAATTTAAGGAGCTGGGAGAAGTTAAGGGTATAATCACCGGAGCAATCTGAAATAGGACAGTTGTCCTGAATTGTGAATTTCCGGTGATCAGTTACAATGATAAAAATGAATTTCTAGAGTGTTACATTTGGAGTAAGGAAGACATTTTCTAAAATATAAGGCAAAATAATGAATAAAAATCAACAGCATCAAAAATGGACAGACTTGTTACTTGTGCCTAGTGAATTTTATTTTCTCCCACTTTCTCCAGCCTAACTGGTGCCCTTCCTACTGGTAGACTGAGGGGAGGCCCACCGATCTCTGTCTTTCCCGGGAGACCACCAGCCTTTTCACCACCTCTACCATTCTCCTTCCTCTGTGTCACAAACTCTATGATTTGCTGCCTCAGGAACTGATTGACATTTATTAGGATCACTTACCCTCCAGTCCTAATTGTACCTGTTATATCCACTACCGCTCACAGCAACTTTCCTTCAGGCACCACAAGAAGCCAAGCCTCTAAGTCATCCCTCTTCTTCGGGATAACTTCTACATTTCTTTGAACATTTTCAAATCCCACTTTGTCTTCTACCACCCAGTGAACCTCACAAACTTTCCTTTATGTCCTAACCTATAAAATCCTTTGTATACTCTTACTATCATTCCTGAATGTTTCCATCATCTTTGAAAGCACATCTCTCAATCCTAGGCCAGGACTCCATAAAATAACCAACCTACTGTTCCCTGACTATTCCAGGCTTTCTCCTCTCCCTCCTTAAGAACAAGCACCAATCAAACGAGCTTCTTTTGGAGTATGTGTCATTGAGTTACCATACCTAACACATTTTCCTGGCATAATTATCTACTGTCTGGTCACTTCCTTTATTTGCCAAAGATTTTAGCTTCACACACTTTGAAATTAAAACTGCTGTCCTGAATACTTAGACATATTTTCTTTCTGTATTTATGACTGCAGGTCATGAGTGAGTTTTTACCACCAGTTCTTTCCTTTGGTAAAATTTTCCTTCTATACGTGAAAGTTACTTAACACCTTCTCCTCTCTTCTCAAATCTTCTACTTTCTGCCCATGTCTCCTCTCCCAGCTGGTGATCATGCTTTTTGTTTCATTGAAATAATATAACAAGAAATAAATGTCCTTATTTTCTGACCACCAAATCTACCAACTTAGCGCTTTTATAGCTATGTAATTTGCTTTCTTGTTCATTGCAGTGGATTAAGTGTCAGAATTATACCTGAAGTCAAAAGCATCCCTATATCTTTCCTTTCTTGCCTCAAAGATTTTGTTTCTGATAATATCTTCCTTTTCATTAATTTCTCCTTTCTATTGAGTCATTCATATTAGCTCATAAAGAAACACAGACAATAACTTTACCTTACAAAATAATTTTTGAAAGTCCTTAGCTTCATATTTCCCTCTAGCTACTGCCAAGTTTCTATGTTCTTCTTTATAAAAGAACCCCAAACTTGCCCTCTCTTTTCCTTTCCATTTCCCCTTACACATTCTAGTCACCCTCCCATTCCCACTCAATTCAAACAGCTTAAAATAGAAATACACTTTGAGGTTTCAAATTTATTTCTTGTTTTTTTCTTTTGTTTGACTTTTATTAATATTTAATAAAAAAGTCAAAGTATTAATATTTGATAACATTCGCTACAGGAAATCAATACATCTACATAACATATTTTAATTCTGTTTTCCCCCTTCCCTCTACCCCGTTTTCCTTTTCTAGCACCATATTCATTTATTTATTTATTTATTTATTTATTTATTTATTTATTTATTTTGCTGCACTGGGGATTGAACTCACAACCTCGCGCCTGTCAGACAGGCACTTAAGTCACTGAGCCAAACTCCCGGCCCTGGTTTTTTGAGGCAGGGTCGCACTGTGTAGCTCAGGTCGGCCTTGCGCTCGCGTTGTAGCCCAAGCTGGCCTGGAACTCACAACGCTACTCCTACCTCAGCCTCCCCAGTGCTGGGATTAAAGGCCTGCGCCACCACGCCCGGCTTTCATATTCATTTATTTACCTTACAAGGTCTTATAAAATTAATACATACATCACCACGGCATGATGTTTTTAATTTTGGGGGGAAGATGCCTAGAAGGGAAATGGGCCCCAAATTTAATGGCCCAGACTCAGTTTTTATCACTTCAGCCTTCCAGTAGTACATGAGACAAACCCAGGCTTCACCGAGTGTGCGCCTGACTTACTTATCTCCGCTTCTCAGACTTTCTCTGGTTAGAGCTCCTGATCATGATCTGCAAGTGCTGACGTGCTTAGGAGCTCAATGCAGTTTCCTTCTTTCTCTACATCCAAAGCGCCACCTCCACAGTCCAACTTAAGACTGGCATTTCTTGACTTTATAACCCTAGCCTTATGACTCTTAAACAATCTAAGTTTGTGTATAAACTGCCTAGACAACAGCACATTTGAATGATACCTGCCTTTTCTGATTTAAATGTTAAAAACTGATCTCCCACAATCCCACCATCTTGCTTTTCTCATGATTTTTTCACTTCAGAAAATCAACTAGGTACTCCCAGCCTAAAGGCATATTTGGCTCTTTTCTGCCTTACGCATTCTATATCTAATTGGCCTAATCATGTTGTCTTATATCAATGATGTATTTAGATTTTAGCTGTTCATCACCTCCATAACTCAAACTGTACACCAAGCCATTAGTATCTTTTATGTGAAGCCTTTTATTTGGTGTCCCTGTCTCCACTGCTCTGATTATGTTTCTTTTTCTTTGTTCCCTTATCTCTAATGCCCACTGCTATCTCTCACCTAAAATTCATTTTATAAGCCAGGGTAAGTTTTTAAAAATATAAGTTAGCAGCACTCGGGAGACTGAGGTAGGAGGAGTGTTGTGAGTTCGAGGCCCGCTTGGGCTACAATGTGAGCGCAAGGCCGGCCTGAGCTACATAGTGCGACCCTGCCTCAAAAAAACTAGGGCTGGGAGTTTGGCTCAGTGGCTTAAGTGCCTGTCTGGCAGGTGTGAGGCTGTGAGTTCGATCCCCAGTGTCGCCAGAAAAAAAAAAAAAAAAATATATATATATATATATGTTAGATCATGTCAATCATCTACTCCAAATTCTAAAGCTTCTCATCAGTTCAGAAAAACATCCAACTGTCTTACTGTGGCTGTGATCACTTGAACTAGCTACTGACTGGTCCTCACTTTTAACTCAGTTCCTTTTACTGTCTCCTTCCAGATCGTTCTGCTCCATTTGACACAGTCATTCTGTCTGTTTCTTGAAAACTCAAGCATTTTCTTGCTTCAAAAACTCTTACAAATACAGATCCCAGTGAATACTCCTTTCCCACAAATTCAGATGATTTATTCCCAGTTTTTATTCAGGTCCTTACTCTTCAAGGACTTCTTATTTTATCTAAACAGTATTTATGGGCCTGTTCCTCCTAATTATTTGCTTCCTTTTTTAAAATGTATCAGTATCTGAAGGGGTGTGTGTGTGTGTGTGTGTGTGTGTGTGTGTGTGTCTTTCTTATATTGTCTTTCTTGTTTATTTGATTTGGTCTTCTTTATTAGAACAAAATTTTCATGACTCTAATAAAACAGAGTGTGATCAGAGTTTTGTCTATTTTGTTCATTGCTATGGGATATAATAATTGCTCAGAATATATCTGGTGAATGAATGAATGAATGAATGATCAAAGATATTTTTAATGTGTATTTTTAAATGCTGACATTATTATACTCAAAAATCTGCATATTAATATGGTTAGTGTAACAAATTATGCCTGTAAACATATTTTTCTTTCTTCAAATCTGAGTGACATGATAAAAAGAGATTGAAAAAAGATTTGAAAATAAAATCGAAGTATGCTTGCCACATTGGTTTCATTACTTGACTTGTAAAACTGTTGCCATTGACATAGGTAAAATTTTGTTTCCAAAACTGAATATTTTTTACAGAGGTAGTTTTATAGCACTTTGAGATGGAAAAAAAAGGATTCATGTTTTACAATGCTTTTAAAGTTTCATTTGGTTCTCAGGACTGCTGAGAATAGTATGTCTTAAGAATATTGTCCTACCTCATAACCTACTTTTCACAACTCAGAATATTAACTTCACTGGATCCAGCAATGACTCATAAATTGGCTTTGCAGGTGTTCATGTTTGTTATAGATGCAGAAAAACTTCTACACAGGATGAAGTCTCTACCAAGGAGCAATCTGACCTTTTAATGACACTTTTCAGTGTATTAAACTTGGACAATAAAACATCCAACTCTTGATTGTCCAGCACATCATAAGTCTGGTTTGGAGTAGTAGTATTTATGGAGCACAGTTGTAGGACATGAATTCTATCTTTTCTTCTGGATAATGCGTTGTCTAAAGATTTAGATTTCCCCTGTGGAGAAACTACACTAACAGAAGTATCCTCAGGCCAGCAATTTCTGGCATGTTACAAGTCATGTTTTATTTAGTTTTATGCTTTAGTGATATACTTTTAAGTATTACTGAAAGAGAACAGTACCTATGGTTTCATAGAATTCGATAAGGGTTAATGCTAAGTCACAGAGATGTTAATGAGGTCACTGTCCATCCACTGCATGTGAGTGTTCAATAATACCAGGGTCTAACTATAAATTTTTCTTCTCTGCAGTGCTGGGCATTGGTTGTGTGGTCTTGCACATTATAGGCAAGCACTCTAACACTGGCCAGGTCTCCAACCCAGGATGGACTTTGCTTCCCATGGAGATTCAGTATCGTTTTTACACTTCAGATAATGAAAATAATATAAATGGCAATGTTACTTTTTTAATTGTGGACAAGAAGCTCAGAAATAAGTATTAATTTTAACAACTAGGAGGCATGTAGAATCTTGTGGCTTATATGTTTATATCTTATTATCTCTATATTTTATTTGTGATTAAAAAAACTCTTGTTATACAAATTCTATCAAGTCACTTTTGTAATAAAAGGAGAAATAAGTAAAAATATAGGTATTAGATTATTATTTTCTTGAGCATCCTTGATTTTACATATTATTATTATTTTCAATGAAAGTGGTTTATTAATTAGAGCCTTTAAATAATTTAATATTAATGCTCAACTATTCAAAAATCAGATTAATATTTTCCAGTTTTGTCACTTGATTTAGGATTTATCTGGATCTTTTATTAATTACGGTGAGTATATTGAAATGACCCTAAAAACCTATAGCATTAATTAATTTTACAAGTAAAAGAAGTAATCAGAATTTTAAAGTAAAAGAAGTAATCAGAAGTAATATATATGTGTATATATATATGTGTGTATATATATATGATAGGTAGCTATACTACTAATCTGTTAGTTCATCAAAAAAAAGTTTGTGCTTTCATTATTTGTTTGATCAGTTTTTTCATGCCTAAATCTTGTAATCTGAACAACTACTTTGAGGATAATAATATACAATATATTAACTAGTGTTAATTTCCTATTACTTTGTTTTGAAATTTTGTATCATCATTTTTATTCCTTTGTTGTTGTTGTTTTGTTTTTAAAATAAAAAGAGTCATCAAAACAGAAAAAAATATTTTGAAGGATCACAGGTTTGAGGCTGGCATGGGCATGTTAATGAGACTGTGTCTCAAAACAAAAATAAAAATGCTGGGGAGGTAGCTCAGTGGGAAGGCATCTCTGGGTCCAATCCCCAGTAACTGGGGGGAAAATGACGCAATGTTCTGTGGGATTTAAATGTTATAACCTCAAAATAGACAGACCATTCATTCTGATTGATGAAAATTCTAAATCTCTGCAGCCAGAGGCTTTTATGTTTAAAATACCGTCTTAAAAGATATGACACAACTATTGCTGGCAACTAGCAAGTCAAGATCAATGCCGCAAACAATATGTCTCCTTCCACAGGCCCAAAGCAACAGTAGCTGTCATACCAGAAATGAAATTCTATGCAAAACAGATGTAATCACCCCAAACTGGGCAGCCTGGAGCCTCTGATTCCTGACCTTTCATTACAATACTTGAAAGGAACTTGTAAATGTAGAATGCCTCCAATTTTTCTAAATTTAAAAGTCAGTAAACTGCCATTGCCTTTATAGCTCATTAAGTTTCCAGTAGACAGCTAAGAATTTTTTTTTCTGTAATTTAACTTTAAGAAAATAGAGTCAAATTTAGAAAGTGACCTAGAGTGAAAGCCAATAATCCTATAATTAAGTAAGACAAAATCAGTAACAGTTTTAGATAGCCTCGTTATACAGCAAAATCTATTTTAGAAATTTTCTTAGATACAGGAATTTTAATGATTTGTTTCCAAGAAGTAATTCAAAATAACTCGACACCTATTTACATTTGGTTTCAACTTTTTGAGCTTATGGATATTTTCATAACATCCTATTTGAATGTGTAATTACTGCTACCTATCTCCTGATAGCTCCCTTTTTCTCTCTCTTTTCATATTAATGAAATTTATGAGAACACAAAAGTGCTCAAGCACAAGACTCAGGTTTCCTTGGATTGAAGTATGGCCAAGTAAATTCTAATGTGATGGGGCATAAGTTCTGTGTACACCTATTAAAATAATTGTGTATGCTTTCCCAACCTGGGATTATGCTCCCAGCTGGGGGATGGTAAGAACACCATTAACCCATAAGTAGATGCCACATTTTAAGGATTGCAAGAGTTGCCTACCAGCCAGGACCACTAGATTGTTAGATGAGGGAGAGAACTAAACATCTTATTTTATTAAACTACTTTAATTTTGGGATCTTTTTGTTATCATAGTTAAATCCATTCTCTACCCTGAAAGGACTGGTATAAGTACTTAACATAAGAAGAACACAGAGCATTAGAATATATTACTAGAATATGATATATTCATGTAGAATAATATCAAATGGTAATTGAAAATTACATTTATACATACTTTAAAAAGCATAGAAATATTAAAGGTAAGTGAAAATATTTAGGACATTTATAATTTATTTAAAAATTATAATTTATAAATTTATAACATTTATAAAGAATGCTCTGAAATAAGTAAAAGTGTCTTCAAAAATTGGCTTAAAGGAAATATGCAAGAACAATACTCAGGTTTATCTCTGGAATTAGGAATACAGGTATTTTTCTCTTAGATCTTCAATATTTTTTCTGTGCTTTACAACTTACAAGAATATTTATTGTTTCACAATATCAATGATTTCTATGCACAAGTGTTTCTTCTGTCAATTCTCCATCACAAAGATAGATCCTCCCATGAAACTCCCATTCATATCTTTTACTGCCATTCACACTGTTAACCTAGTTCAAAATATCCAAAGCATCTACTTCCAATTTCTTATTTTCTAAATTTTTGAGAACTTATTAGTAAATTTAAAAGACTACTCAGGTCAAGAACAATGTTAATGATGGTGTAACTCATATACAAATCAGATTTTTTTGTACTTCAGGCACAAACATGAATTTAGATTTCTATCTAAATAAAAAAATATCTGGTGATTCAAAGAGTTAAGAAAATGTTCTGTCATTCTTTTAGGGAAAGAATGCCATATGACATTAATGGTACAGCTGCCATCCTCAGGATGGCTCCCATGGATGACAGCATTTCAAAAATTAAGAACTTGTTCCTTCCCAAAAGCCATATCGATTTAGAGAGGTATAGTTGGTAATAGAAGTAGTTGTGATAATTTCACAGAAGAGTTTGACTTCAAGAAAGCAAATGAGACTATTTTATTTTCCCTGCATTTTTTCATTTATTCACGTCACTTGCTATTATAAAAACTGGTAAACTCATTCAGGCAAGGGCCTTAAACATTTTCAACATAAACTCAAAATACGAGTCATTCTTAAGGCAATAGAGGGTATTTGTAATTTTCTAGCAACCATTTGCTCTTGTTTGCTAATGTAGCAAGCTTGACAATCTACAGAGAGAAAACGTCAATGCTGGAAGCAGTATCACAGCAAAAGTCACATAGACACCACTCAAAAACATCCCCAAACTTTTCTCTATTCCCCAGGCAAATTTTTTTCTTAAAAAAGCAAACCCAGAGCTCCCACCTATTTCTTTACATTTGTGTTCATCCTTCTTACTTGTAAGTGAAAATCGAATATTTGAAATGCAAAGCTTTCATCTGTTTAACATAGGTCTGTTCTACTTCATCTCTTCCCCTTATAAGCACAACATAAAACCTCAGGAAACAAGATAACATTAAACAGAACACTTTTAAGCTATGAACACTGTTGGTAAATTTTATTTTCTATTGAGCCCTCACTCATTCAAACACAGGTATCAAATACCTTCCTCTTAATCTTGCCCCTGTCAAATTCTTTTTACCTGGTGCTGCTTGTTAATTATGTGAATCCACACACAGACACAGCAGAAAGGTTTGTGTCCTATGTAACATCTGTTTAATTGAGAGTGACTGTAGCATGTTAAGAATGACTAAGAGGTTGTATCTTTGGCACAATAAGTTTATAAAATAGCACAAGTCAACTCTTTCAGAGACATTGGCAAAGAGACTCATCAAATAGTTTCCATATCTGATCTACAGATCATTTTTATTGTGGCAATAAATATTACCAAACAGAAATATTCCTGAATAATTGGATTTGCATGCATATTTTCTTCAAGTTTACCTTTGGTTCACAGTATGAAGATCAAGTCTTTAGATCAAGTTCATAGTATGATTCAAGTCTTTAAACATATCCTCTGAATATACTCTTTTATCTAGAAAAATAATTCAATTTCCTATCATAATAAAATACGTGCATTACTAAGTTTGTTATTCTTCAATTTTATATTAGAAAAATATACGATTTCTTTAATGAGGTAAATATATTAAAACTCATATCAAAATACCCTCTTGGAGTGGTACAACAATAATATCCCTAGTGTTCATGAAAATGTGGAAAACAGAGCTAAAACAATCTTTTTTGTTGAACAGTAAATGCTCTGGAAGGGGGAGGGAGAAAGAGGATACAGTTGCCAATGTTGAGTTTCAGGTACAGTACAGAGATAACAGAAGCCAACTAGCTGTGTTTATAATAGCGAGTGACATGGACAAATGAAAAAACTGCAGAAAAAATAAAATGAAGAAATTCTTTCATTTGTTTTCTTGAGGCCAAATTCTGTTCTATGAAATCATCATAACTTTCATTACCAACTACATCCCTCTAAATCCATATGACTATTGGAGAAAAAAAGTTCTTCTTAATTTTTGAAATGCTAGCTTTAAACTCATTCAGGTAAGGGTCTTATACATAAACTCAAATTATGAATCACTGGTATATTCTTATAACAATAGAGTCTATTTGTAATTTTCTAGCAACCATTTGTTCTTGTTTACTAATAATGTAGCAAGCTTGACAACTCACAGAGAGAAAACCTCAATGCTGGAAGCAGTATTACAGGAAAAGTCACATATGTACCACTCAAAAGCACATTTAAGAAAAAGAAGAAATCTAAGAAAATGCTATTGTATTCAGATATAATGTTAATGTAATGGCTATATATGTCAAATCTTGATTAAAATATGACACCACTTACAAAAGAAAACAAAAACTATAAAATACATTTACAGTTCCACATTTCTACAAAACAAGTTATAGTTTTCTGAAATTAATCTTAATGCATTTAAATTCTGAAGTTTTTGGCACCTCAAATGTGATAAATTCAGTAAAATAAGAAAGAATGGCAATAATACAACACACAGAGCATAGGTCAGCAATAAAATTAATAACCCGGAAAAATAATTCCAAATGACTTCAGCACAGTTCACAGACAGATGACATAGAAAATGAAGGGAAAGAGTGCTAAAAATTTTATAAGGAGGACAGGAAGGTAGATTTACTCTACATGTGGATGGAAGATTGTAAAGTTGAAAATATGTTCTCAATCTTTAAGTAATTATTCGAAGATTACAAATAAATTTATAATTTTAGAATCATTAGAAGCATGAATAAAATAAAGATTAATTGGCTAATTTTACCTACTTATTTACTCATTTATTCACTTTGTTCAGAGCTGAGATCTTTTTTTTTTTCTTTTTTTGTCGGTACCAGGGATCGAACTCACAACCTCACGTACCCCAAGCCAGCCTCAAACTCACAATACTCCACCTACCTCAGCCTCCCGAGTGCTGGGATTAAAGGTGTGCGCCACCATGCCCGGCTGAGTTGAGGTCTTATTATATGGCCTTGGCTGATCGTAAACTCCTAGGTTTACGGGATTCTCTTGCCTCACTCTCCCAAGTAGTTGGGACCACAGGTATGTGTTATTATGCCCAGGTCAATCTGATTAACTTTAAAAATGATAAGAAATAGACAAAAATCAGCAATATGAGTGATAAATTAAAAATGTGAGGAATAAATATAAATTGTCAAAAGCACAATAAATTTGAATAAATAAAATAAAATAAAATTTTGGTCTAGACGAGTGGGTGTGTGCTGCATTTATATGAACTGTGCTCAGCAAAACAAACAAAAGTTGAAGACAAGGGATACACGTAAATGAAGACACCAGGTAAATGCTAACAAAAAGGCCAGATTTGGCCACTTAAATATTGAATGGTGGGGGTGATTTCTTAGGTACCAACTCAACTCTACTGAAATAGATACTATGCAGTTGAGGTAGTTATGTGTGTTTTATAAGCTGTCTGGGGGATTATGGTGTTTGTGCAACTTTTGGAACCATTATTGTACATAAATCCTGGGTGCCAAATGCCATTGCTCTGAACTGAATGGATGAGAACAAAGATCACACAATCAATGATTTTTAAAAATGGAAATCCATTCTTCGCCTTAACTAAACACTGCCTTTACTGAATCCTTAAGTATGCATGATGGAGTGGATTCTGAACTCTGTGATTTCTGTGCGCTCAGATTGTTTGTGTTTAACTCTATTTTCTCACTGAATTTCACAACCCAAGAACGCTGTGTGTGCTTTCCCTTCCTCTTATGTAGTTAAAGGAAGGTAAAAGTATTTTGTATGAATGTTGGGAGGATTAAATTTGGTATTTTATTTAAATTCTTAGTCCAAGCTGGGCGTGGTGGCACATGCCTTTAATCCCAGCACTCTGGAGGCTGAGGTAGGTGGAGCATTGTGAGTTCGAGGCTGGCTTGGGCTACAATGCAAGTTGAAGGCCGGCCTAAACTACATAGTGCGATCCTGCCTCAAAAAACTAGGGCCGGGAGTTTGGCTCAGTGGTTTAAGCACCTGTCTGGCAGGTGTAAGGCTGTCAGTTCAATTCCCAGTGCCTAAAAAAAAAAAATTTTTTTTACCTCAATTCTCTGGAATACAGAATATTTTATTTACTGATGCTATTTGGACAATATTTACATGACACAAAACTGAATTCCATATGGTTTGAGAACTAAACATGAACCCATATGAGCATCATAAAATAAAACATAACTGCATGGTTCTGGAGTTAGGGTAGAGAAGACTGTTTTGAAAGAAGACAGCAAACCCAAAAATCTGTAAAGGAAATGACAGACAAATTGGCTTACATGTAAATGTAAAGTTTTTCAACAAAAGTCACTCAAGAAAGTTAAAACTAATAGTACACTGCGAGAAAATAATTCAACTGAGCAAAAAAGGGGATTTATAAAAAGGAAATACAAATGACCAATAAAGATGAAAAGATGCTTAATGTCATGAGCAAATGGAATTGAAAAATGAGCTGTTTTAATTTGTATCCTTGAATGACCAATGAGGTTGAGATTTCATTTCACTCTAGAAAGAATGGTTATCATCAAGAAATCAACCAATGCCAAATGCTGGGGACTGTGGGGAAAGAAAACCTCCTCCCTACTGTTGGAAGTTGGAAGTGTAGACTGGGGCAACCATTGTGGAAATCAGTATGGAGATTTCCCAAAAAGCTAAGATTAGAAGTCTCACTGTACTCAGCTATTCCCCTTCTGGGTATCTTCCCAGAAGAATTAAAAACATCATACCACAGCTATATATGTGCATCCACCTTCATAGCAGCAAAATTTGTAATAACTAAGTCTTGGGAAAAAAAAAAAACCCAAATGTCCATCAACTGAGGAATGGATAAAAAAGATACGGTCTTTTATATGATGGAGTACTACTCAGCCATAGACAAAGATAAATTTAAGACATTTATAGGTAAATGGATACAACTAAAGACCAGACTCACATGTGTAAACACAGTATTGTTTCCCTGGTGTGAGAAACTAAAGGAGTAAACAAAGATCAAAATGTACAATAGATATTGTGAAATGGTAAGAAATTGTTCAAAAAGAAAGAGAAACTAGGGTGGAGGAAAGGAAAGGAAAAGGAAAAAAAATACAAGATAATTACACTACTAGTTTCTTTTACTTCATTGAAAAGAAAGGTTTAAGCTAGTATCGTTTGGAGAATATTTTTATGACCACAAAAATAACTACTGAGTTATTTTTATATGGTTATAAAGATCTGTATATTAAAATATATTTCAAATTAGAGAATTATATGTGTGTAGATGTGTTCACAAATTCTTAAAACAAGAAGTAGAAAGAAAAATTTCAAATTTTATTTTTTGAGAGCATTTGCTAAAGCAGTAATAGAAACAACTTTACTTTATAAACTTCTGTACCTTAAATCTTTTTCATGAGAATATCCATGTACTACTTATACAATTAAAATATGTAATTCTAGTTTTTAGTAGACAGGGGTAAAAAATACCTGTTTTCCTGCCTCTGTGTGTGGGATGTTGCATCCTAATAGGTGACATTTCATGCTCTCAAATATATGTTAAGACTTTTATAGCACTATAAAAGTGAAAGTATTTTATGCGGCACAAATGTTAATATTTTAAAATAATATTAGAAATGTTGGAACCTGGGCCCCATTAATACATAGTAGTGGTTCAAACACAGGCACAACATCATGACTGTTCTTCTACTCTGGTTGTATGCCCTTGGGCAATGTTATAAACATTAATATACCTCGGTTTTCTCACTTACAAATGGGGATTGTTGTAAAGACGAAATGATTCAATGTGTATAAAACCCTTCACAAAGGTGTCAATTAAGGTTCTAGCACATAGAAAACACTACGTGTTAATAATTATCATTAATGATGAAAGTACACATTTCTGGAAACTTCTATTTTATTCTCCCAGTAAAATCAAACATTGTTTTCCTTTTCCACAAAATGTTTACCTTGACCCAATCATTCTATATGTCTTTTTCGATATTTTCTTACACATATTTTCCCTTTTGTATGACTTTACAAACAATATGTCATTAAAAAAAAGTTTAGCCATGTTTCTTTCATTTTAATAGGGCATTTATGTAAAGGCTGAAAGATGGGTGCCCTCTTTTCCTTTCTTTTAGCCAACAAGTATTTGTTGACACTCTAATACGTAGAACAGGGATACAGCAGCTCAAACGGTTAAAAGCAAGCTAGTGTGAAAATTCAAGTTACATCAATATTCAGCTCAATACCGGGAAAAGAACTTTAAACTAAATGAAACTTTGCTCTAATCTGAAGAAAAATACTGAGTGTTCATGTAGTTCAGTGGCTCTCAGTACATGGGGGAATCTTCCTCACAATGAGGAGCAGACAGGTCAAGGATACTCCACGTATTCATAAGGAGAATTTCCTCTAATCTTACAAGATATTTATATGTCCTATGGGACATTCACAGCAGTGAAATACTTGTTTATCATTTTTCTGAAGCTACAATCCAGACTAACATAAAGTACTTTTTTTCTTAGCATAATTTAACAGACACTAAATTTTGCAGGAATACAGTTCATAGGATTTGAGGGAGGGTTTTACTTTTGCAGAAAGTTGCCTAGTCTTGTACACCATTCTAGAAACTTAGAAATTTTATTACCCACAACAATACCAATGGAGCTATTTGAGGAAAACAATGTTTGATTTTACTGGGAGAATAATATAGAAGTTTCCAAAAATGTGTGCTTTCATTATTAACGATAATTTCTAACATGTAATGTTTTCTTACTATAATTTGTCTATGTTAACATGTGTAGCACAATCTATACTTGTTGCTGTCACACCCATGGTGAGTCTTTAACTATCTGTGAGCATCTTACTACTTCATTATGTTTTCTATACAGTGAGGTCTTGGCTCACATGTTGAAATATAAGTAATTTTCTTTGGATATATTTTCTTCACATTTCACCTATGCTTGTGTTCATGTTTTCTTCAATTGTGTGCATGTAGGTTATATCTTACACTTCAAGAGAGCATAGAGCATCACAATGTATTTGTTTTGATTTTGATTGGCTTAGAAATCACAGAGTTATTCTGACCAAAGATCAGAACAGACACTTGCAAAGGTCTATTTAACTAGTAAAGGTGATAGATGGAAGTTCAGCAAGATTAGTTTTATGCCAACTGCAGAGAAATAAAGAATGAGTAATTGAAAGTTGGAAGCAAATTTAGAGTTACTTAATGCAACCTCTGCATTTAACACATGAAGAAACTGAGAACCACATATGACAAGTATCAACTGCTTCTTTGTGGTCAAACATGGATCAAATTTCAAAACCAGTGGCAACACTTCGGATAATATTTTTAGAACACCACGCTGATTTCAGCAATTGAGAAATCAAAGTAGGTGCAAAGGAGACAACTAAAATGGATGGAACAAACAATAAATCCAGCAGTTTGCAGATCTTCTGGTGAGTGTTCTGGAAACTAGTAATATTTTATCCTTAGCCTTTACAGCTTACTTGTTGCCAAGAGCAAGGTAGTGAAACAAGTTTAAGAATAAAAACATAAAGGGAAAAATGTAAAAATGAATTCTGGAAGCAGCACACAATTTATTTTGTATCACTGATACCACAATTACTGTTCTTTTCACTTTTCTCTTTCTCTCTCTCTCTCTTTTTTTTTTTTTTGGTACCGGGGATTGAACTCACAGCTTTGTGTCTGTCAGACAGGGGCTTACGCCACTGAGCTAAATCCCCAGCACACTTTTCTTTTTAACTGTGGATAAATAGCAAAATATATCTTGGGAGAGTCTTCACTTACAGGCCGCTTCAGATTATAGTAAAGGCCAATTTTTTGTACAGTATCTAATGTGAAATATTTCTTGACAACAAATGGCTAAGATTTGAAGGATACTACCAGTCAAAAGTACCCTCATTGTAAGATGCCTGACAGTTTCCTTTAAGCATGACCCCCAAATATAACTTTTTAAGGAAGAGGGGAGCTGTAATATACATAATTTGATCATTGTTGCAACCTCGATGCCAACATGAATTATCTCAACCTTGAAGATACTCAAATAGTCAAACAGGGAAAAGGGGGTGTGTGCATGTGAATGTGTGTGTGTGTGTGTGTGTGTGTGTGTGTGTGTAATGGGAAGAAGGAAAGGCATTAATCCATCCTTGAACCGTTTCAAATATTTCAACACCCCTTGAAGGATATTAATTTTCTTTGTTTTGTTTTGCTTTGTTTTGCACCAGGAATCGAACTCAAGACCTTGTGCTTGCCAGGCAGGTGCTATGCCACTGAGCTATATCCCTGGCCCTGGGATATTATATTTTCTTCATCGTTTCTGTGTGAATATATTTAACAGATGTTATCATTCTTGATATGATGGGAAGGGAAGTGTTGACCTAATGTAGTCTTTTTTGCTTCTTTCACATAAGATATAAATTATAAAGTACTAAAAATACATTATATCTAAAGCTTTTCTTTAGAAGAAAAATGTCTTCTTAGAACACTATTTAATTCTCTGAGTGGAAAATCTTTCTGAAGCGCTTTCTTTCCCACATTGAGCTAAGGAAATTACAACTCAAAATGGTTTAGTTTCTGGAAGACCAATAACCTTGCAAATCTTTCTTCTCTCTAAAATTCTTTCAATTCTCAAAGCCAAATTGTTCTTGCAGAATTCAAACAAAAAGGTCTCAACACATATCATGAACAAAGAAAAGCTAAAGCCCTGATTTATTTTTAGATCAATTATCATTAGATTTTCATCTGTCCATAGAGTGTTTCAGTCAAGATCAGCTAAAATAATTCCCAAAACAGGTTAAAAAATGTATATATTGAACATAATTTTGTTTCTTGTACAGTTTAGATATACACAATTTATATTTTCAGATTTCTCTTCTTTCTCACCATAATGATTACCATGTCTTTTATTCTCCTGAGAAAAATACTAAATTTTCAGAAAATACATGCTGCAAAAAATGACTAAATTACATTTTAATTTAAATACGCATGATTTTCCTAGAAGAGTGTACTAAAAGGTTGTGTAAACCATTCTTCCTGAGTGAATGGTTGCTCTCTCGCCCAAGTTTTAGACATTTGAGGGCCACTAGATAGAGTCCACACAGGTTACTAGATGATACTTAGTGCGGAAGGTGGCAGATAGATGATACTTAGTGTGGAAGGCTTTTTGCTTGGCAGGATCATCATCTTCCGCTTTTGATCAATGAGAAGATGAGTCTATTTTTGAGAGCTTGATTTTGGGAAAACAAAAATGTATCCTTTTTCTCATCTCCTAAAAATCTTCTATATTATTTCACCTATATAAGTATCCTGCACTCCTGCTTTATGGCAGAAATACTGTCATACAGAAAGTAATGAAAGCCTTACACCTCTGGGCCATTCTGTGTGGGTTTTAATCCTGGCTCCAGCACTAGCAGCTGTGTGAACTTGACCAAATTATACAGTCTCTGTTGACCACCATTTCTTCATCATAAAACAAAGGTAATTATGATGGTCAATTTATTGGGTTATTTACAAATTAAATGAATCTATAAACGTATAAAGCACTTAAAAAGTATCTGGCATGTGTTACAGGTAAATAAGGAACAATCATTTTGGTGAGTAAATTCTATTGCTAGTCTTTGATTTCATTTTCTGTAAATGGTAGAGAATTAATACTGTAGTAGGCATTGATAATGATAAATCAAAAACTTATCATATGCAAAACAGCCCATCACCTCCCTCTAGTATGTGTCTCCCCCCAAATCGGTTCCTCTTATTCCCTCTCATTCCCTTTCCTATCTATTCCCCAGTGACAGTTCCTAGCTGTGTACATTTCATTCATTCCTTTCATTCTCTTTTGGCCTCAAATCCAAGAAATAAAATTTTATTCAATTGCCATACTTGGTTCAGGCCCTTCCCTCCCTGAGATCAAACTATTATTCTCGTCTTCACTTTCCCATCTATCTTCTGCCCTCTCAACCAGTTTCTCTTTAGGAAATAGACAAATGAGGAGTCAATTTAATACAGTGCGATACAGACTATTTCTGTTGACATGTACGTGGTTCTGAGCTTAGGGAAAGGGCAGTAACCGGGACTAGAGGCAGGAGTGTAAAAACAAAGCCTCCCTTTCTAGATTTTGACTGGTTAAAACAACAAAACAAAATTAAAATTAAATTTAAAAATACGATCGCAATTTGTTCCTACTGAATGTAGTAGATTACAAATCTTGCAGTTGCAGTGAACCATTCAACCTCTCTAGAAAGTAGCCTGACCTTGTCCTTGCAGCAATCTGGCCCATTTGAATTTTATAGTTCTTCCAAAGATTCCAAAGACCAGTGCTTTTCTTTTTTCCATGTATTTGCTCATTTACTGTCCTGCATCTACAGCCGCTTCCTCCTCCCCTTCATCACTTTTCAAGGAACAGCTCAATGTTTCCACCTCTTTGTGAAACTGCTCAAAAGTCTAATCAGGATTAGTATATTCAGTTGCAACCTTTCCATCATGCTTACCGGTGAACCCAACTCTGGAGGAATACATGTGTGTATGCATGTTCTCTCCCCACTGCTCTCCGCACTACCAGTAGGCCAGTGCCCATTCTATTCACCTTTGCTTTCCCCAGAGGGGGATGGATAATAGCTAGCATCTAGGAGGTGCTCAGTAAACTGTGTGAATTAAATTAAATTACATGGTGGAGAAGTCATATTCATTGTTCATAATCTTTAGGCACTTTTCTGAAAGGCGTTATAGTCCAAGGATTTAACCTTTTGGCTGAAGAATTTCATACTGTTTTCTCGACTCTGATGAGTTTAACAGGAAGACAAAAACATTTCCACCTGATTATTTAAAGATTATGGGTATCATTTTGTAGGAATTTTCAGATATTTTTTAAATTCTTGAAACCTCAAATCAGAAAATGCTTAACTGATTGAGAACAATGAATGAATTTCTACAAAAAATTAGACTGAATCCAAGTGAGGTTTCAAAGTGTCTTGTACCTTCTGCCTACAGAATCTTAATTATTAAATATTTTGTGTTTGGATTTTACAGAGTTGAATAATTTATACAGGGAAAAGCCAATCAATGAAATGATATTAAAAAAAGAGCAGAAAGTTCTAAACTGGAAAATAGATGTGAAAATAAAAGACAGATTAAAAGAGTAAAATACTATCGATATCATTTACTTATAGCACACAGTAATTTTAAATTTTTAAAGAAAATTTAGTTTACTCCATCATGTCTTCAAAGGCTAATGTCGCAGGAAGTTACGGATAACACAGTTATGAATGTTTCTACCAGAACGATAAGGAAACAATGTCTTGTTTAAAGTTACACAGGTGGCTGGCTAGTGACAGTGAGGGTAGAATCCACATCTGCTGACCATCAGTCCTCCATTCATCTCTCTGGATCCCAAGGCCTCCAATAAAACATCATGACTTACGCTCAAGGTCAAACACAGAATTTGTAAGTTTAGGCTAAAAGATTTCCAGCAAAACTTTCCCATGTGTGCCCTAGTTTTTAATACCATATTCCCCTTTAGACCTAAATCACCTCTACCTCATATTAGTGGTTTTCCAGAAAAAACTAATTTCTTAATTTTCAGCTATTGTATGATAGCACAGAAATATCCGATTTGATGCTTGAAACATGTTGCAGACTGTAACCTGAGGGTGGAGATGGAAGGAGAGGGGAAGGGGATAATATATCCTTCAGAAGGATATATTAGAAGGAACTATTTGCTAAGTTTTTGGTAACAATCACAAAATACTTTTGTTTCATACTTTGTCATCGAAATTCTAGAAAGGGCACCATGGTTAATTAAGAACTTGGGTCCTGAATCATACAATCTGGGATTGAATTTTGGCTCCATTTAGTATGATTTCAAATAGACTTCTCTAACAGTAAAATTGGAATAAAAAGTTTTATTCTACAAATTATTATTAAATGGGTTAAATGATACAATATGTGGAAAAGTGCTTAGCATAGATTCAAAGACTTAGGGCCAGGCAATTTCACTATTACTTTTAGGAATGGCATGCATGGAATTATTAATTTTGCTTGTCCAGATATGATAACAAAGTAAATAGAAAATGAGAGTTTTAGAAGGTGCAGATACAGGAGGAACATTTATGGAAGAGACTAGAAGTATGTTGCAGAAAGATTTCAGAGTGACGAATATACCATGGTTTCATTTTTCTTGTAGGAGGAAGAATATTAAAGAAAATGTCAGAGAACTCTAGAATGGGTAAGAATAAAGAGACCATTTAAAAGCCTTAATGCTTTTGTTAAAGTATCACATTCATTAAACTTCGCAGTTAGGATAAATTAGCCTTGGCAGAGATGTTTGCGTCCTCATTTTGAGAGCCAGGTTTGACCAGCCCCAACAGGGACTTCATCGCCTCGGCAGACAGGGACAGGCTACCCAGTTCACTCTCCTGCCATCACGATCAGGAGGACAAAATGCTGCCCCAGTGGTACTTCTTTAAAAGTAGTGGCCTGGAGTGGTCTACACAACTCATACCTTCATGAATAAGTTCACCGAATGAAGAGAACATGCCACCTTCTCCACTCAGAGAAGCCAGGAAAGCACCGCATAATCACATTTATTAAAACCATTTCATGACTTTCAAAACTTTGGTTGAGAAAGTACTTTCTGAAACATAATCTTTCTAAATACTCTGAGCTATACCTTAGACTTTCAGAAAGTCAGGGTTTATATTTAATCACACTGGAATTTTACAAAGTGGTTTTTATTAAAGCACAATTTGGTATTATAACACCAGCATTCATTAGTATAGTTCCAAAAGAAAAGACTATAAAATATATAGCTGTAGGAAAAAGTTGAAGATTCTATTCATTTCAGGACATAACGGCCACTCTGCGACTATCCATGGGAAAAATGTCCTTTTCATTTCCTAGTCAGTAGCAGTTGGCCTTCTGCTAAACAGCTGGCTTATTATGGACACTCTGAATTGTACAATTCATTATGTATAGTTGCACTGTTTTCTGAAAAGCTTGACTCAAATTTTGTTGTGATCTCTAAAAATACATATATAAAACTTATAGACATACCCTTTTGTTCTTTGTCTTTAGTTGACTTTTCTACCATTACATTCTCCCACCTTATAATTCTCATATTAAAAATGCATTGTGCTTGTCATACTGTATGCCAAATTTAGTCATATGAATGAACAAATCAGTACTGCTGATGATGAAGAATTTAAGCAATGGTATTTTACAGGCTACAGAACAAGGGATATTTAAGCATACATAAACATTTAGAGTTTAAAAAAAATCAGAAGACACCAATTCTAGAAATAGGTCAGTCCTGGTGTGGTTCCAATTGCTTTGATATGTTGGAGTCCCTCAGATCTTTTAGGTCTTTTCCTATGGTGTCATGATGGCTACTGCAGATCCACTAACTCTGCTTGCTGTAGATGAAAGCAATGGGAGCAAAGGTAGGGTCAGTGGGTAACCATCTACAAACTAGTGGCTAAACTAGTGTTACATTACCACTCGTACTACACAAGAGCCTAGAACAGATGATCTATAAATTTTATAGAGCAGAGGCAGGTCAGCGAGTAGGTTGGGATTACATGCTAGGTGGGACAACATTAATTGTACTACAGGTATAAACTATGGAGATGTGACCATCATTCAACCTACAATTTCAGTTTGAATCATAGTCTCTTCTATTTTCTAGTTTAGGAAAATATAGGCTCATGTTTAAAAACAGAAGCACTTACATAGTCAGCTGGAGGTTCGGTTTAGGAGTACAATAAAGCCTGATAATGGAAAGACACGTTTTTCTTAGGCAGCTTAGCAGCCTCTGAATCTCAAAAGACTGATCTTATGATGAAACAGGCTACCAGTGCTTTGGGTCTGGATAGTATTTTTCTTTTAGAAAGCACTTCTACCTGAAATACAGTTATCCAAAATATAAATCTTTGTTTCTTTAGCTTTATTCAAATCAGAAAGAATATATGAATATATTTATTACTGAAGGCGAAACTAATAGGGTCTTACCTCCACGACTTCCATTTTTACTATAATTGTGATGTTTTGTTCTGTGACCACACCCTGTGGGATGAGCAGATATGAATAAAGCACATGGCTGTCTGTTAGGAGAAGGCACTACTAGCCAGAAAAATCCTAAACACTATTTTAAATGTGTCTGTGTCTCATGAATAAGCTTTACCTATGAAGTTAATATCCTTCAGTTCAAGCAACTATGATAATCAATTCTAATAGATTTTGCAGAAGTTTCCCGGGCTCAGTCAGTTCTTTAATTTCAAGGTCTTGTACCATCAGAATAGTTGTAGAGGAAATCCAGGTCTTAAGGGCATGTTTTTTACTTGATGGAGTAAAACAGATGGGTTTTTTGACAGAAGCATGAAGGTTCTAACTCATTAAAATAGAAAATAAAATGAAATAATAAAACAACCACAATAGCAAGTATATTAATATTCATGTGCACTCCAAAAAGAGAAGACACTTACGTTACAATCTCCTGGTAAGGTGGGGTGGGGGGGGGATAAAAGCACTTTACATGGAGAAGAGATTCAAGGAGCTTCATTTTAATAAATAATTCACAAAGAATGTCCTCAAATAGGTGGCTTTATTGAGCTTGATTTAAATTCAAGTAAAGCTTGGAATTTTGTTTAACTGCAGTGTTTGCACTGATTTATCATGGCTTAGTGGTGTAAGTAACAGTTTAATAACTGAAAATAGGGCGTTCCAATCTCTGTCTTACCAAAGGCTTTCTCTGACCTTGGTCTAGGCATCTGACATTATGGAATTGTTTTCCCAGGATTTTATTTTTGTTTTGTAAAATAAAAGTAACTTCAAAAATGATAGCTCACATATACAAGTAACAAACCTGGAGAATTTAAACTAGTAACAGTGTGTCTTCACTGATCTCAAAACATTTTGGAACCCAAAATACAGATCTAGTTGGCAACTTAAGTGGTTTTGCCTTTTTCTGTAGGCAGCACAGGACCTTGAAGAAAAACAAAATGAAACATTGTCTTGTTTTACTGAGGTTTCTGCCTACATCTAGAATGTCTACTATCAAAATGCCATTCTTTATTAACTTTTGGCAGCATCTAGTGAGTCACTAAAAATACCTTTTTCTTGTATGGGACTAAAAGAAGATTTAAAATATGTTTCTTGATGAGTAGACAATTCTCTTTGGTTTGTGGGAGGTGTAACTTGAGATAAAAGGATTTGATTGAACGACCTTTTGATACCTGTCTAATCTGTCTTTCTGCTGAACTCCTTTATCAGAAAGATCTCACTTAATACATCCAAATGGTAACATTCCCAGCCATTTCCATAGGTCTGTGTGTTTGCATATGAGGTAAAGGATGTTTAAGGAGTTACAGAAAAGACAGGTGCAGAGAGACAAGAGTGAGGAAAAAAATGATGGTCAAATACACAAAAAATAGCAAGTTCGATAAAAATAGTGTGAAAAGCAAGCGGAGCCTTTCATAACGATCTGCTTGAGATTTCACTATCTGCTCCTTTCTAGCGGAACCAACAAATTATCCCAGCATTGAAAATTCTTCCCTGTGCCTCTTATAGATGAAAGTCAAATACACTTGTGAAATGATGAATGCCAACTTCAAATTAAAAAAAAGTAGACCAATGAAAAGAAACTGCCTCCATAAAAATGGCTTGTTTTCTCTTGCTAGATGAGAAAACATCAACAAAATATCAATATTCAAATTTCAAGAAGGAGAAAAAGAAAAGGCCAGGTGTGGTGGTGTATGCCTGAAATCCTATCACTTGGCAGACTGAGGTAGGAGCATCATGAATTTCAGGCCAGCCCAGGTTATGCAGTAAGTTGAAGATCCACATACACATATGCAGAAAAACAGAAGCATGCATTCTTGTTTATTTTATGTGAAAATAAAACAAAATTTCATAACAAAATAAGAGAATAAGAATAATTAATACACTGTGTATCATTAGTTCAGAGTACAAGACATAGACTTAAAAGATTCTCTCTTACAAAAGACAAACAAATAATAGAAAAATGTCAAAGTCTTATCTTAGAGATAGTCAGCTATTATTTGCATAGAATTGACTCAAATCTATGAAGTATAGTTCAAAAACACTATAATTTTACATTTTCCAATATTAGAATTAATAGTCAAGGATGTAAGTATAGGGGTATGGTAGCTATGGTAGATTTTTACTAGTGATTGACTCTAATAATAACAAATACTTAGTATATTCACCACAATTCTTGATGTAGCTGCCATTGCTATCCCATTTATGTAGATGTATTATGCCATTATTTTTACACATACAAAATTTTAATCAGTTAATCCTAGCATAAAGAGCAAATAGGTGGCACACTCAAGAATACAAAAGTTATCAAGTCACAACTATTACTCTGTAAGTCTTCTATTTCTTTTATGTAAAATGAAGTGTTACAAAATTTTGCTTATCATTCAAGAGTGTAGGTACAAGCACTGTTGTGATAAGGAAGTAGTAATAACCTATTTGTAGGCAAGGTAAATACATGAAAAAGAAAATAAGTACATAGATAATTTAGAACTCCTGAAAGAGGCTAGTCAATATATTTCCTTTTTGTTTTCACTATGCTCAAATAGAGTTCCATAAGAATGGTTACAGTTTACATTCACCTTGGATTCTTATCAAACCTATTGGCTCTTTCTGGATCAATGCATCGGTGTGGAATAATTACATACTTTTATGTCTGACACTCAGCATCAAGGAAGTGGCTTTATTTGAATAGTAGAACTGCCTCCTGTGAAATAATATGATTGCTGAGTGTGTGCTCCTTTAGCAAATGATCTACAGGATAAAGCAGAAACTGGTCTCACAATGGTTTTTATTCTTTTAAGACTTATGAACCAAAGGTTTAAACACTACTTCAAGCAGGGCAAGGATAGATCACATTCAGAACAGTAAAAAAACAGGAACTGATGAAGTTTAGGTATCAGTCAGAGGGAGCTGATAAAGCAGTAAGAGTGCAAAAGGCAGAATTAAAGCTAGGGAAAAGACTGAAAGTGAGAGGAAATGGGCTGAAAGATAGACGAGAGAGACATTGTAACAGAGAAAGGAAAGGTGACACAGAAATCACACCTCTGCCCTGGTTGTTCATCATATTTTCCCATGTTTGGGAGATCCAGAAGCAAATACGGCAGATCTGCCTGAGCCATTGGACCCCTGATGCCCCAGGGAGTGGAATACTTACTCTCATTTTTCTATCATTCTCTGGGGAGTTATGTGAACTCACCAGGGTCCAACAACAAAGAACTCCATCTCCATATCCAAAGGAATGGCTGCTTGCACATGGACTATGAAGCCGACATCAGATCTTATTTCTTTCAAAAATGTATCTCTTAAGATATATTTACAATTGTTTCCCTTTTTAAAATCTCAAGGCAGAAGTGATGAACTTGCTGAGTTTATCTTCGATGTTCAATTCCAGTATGCCCCAAACTCACTTACCTCTGAGTGTCAGGCCCTCTGAACAATGGTTAAGGTTAGTCCTGTCTCAGACACAAATGACTAAGCTGTTCCATCTTCCTGGCATATTTTTCTTTTAGATTGTGAGAAACGTATAAACCTTTTAAAATTCATTCACCAGACAAAATAATATTGCTCTGTTCAAATACAGTAATGGGTATCAGTTACTCAGGAAACACTTTGTAATTTAGCTTACTGTTATCTCTCCAGATGGGCTATTTATAATAGAAGTTAAGAATATCTTAACCAGCTTTGTGAAGAGAGTAGTTTTCTGGGTTTCTTTAAGTAAGCTGACTTTTAAAAGATTTTTGATTGGCTCCCAAGACTGGAAAATTGCATTATTGGCCTTATAACCAAAAGAAAAATCTATACTTCGTAATGGTCAATGTAAACAGTAGTTAAGCATGTTGTTTACAGCATGTCAAAAAAGAACATAGTATTTCCTGTTGGGAAAAATTACAGGTAGGCCAAGTAGTAGAAAAGGAAAAAAAATTTTTTCAAGGATATTTTTATACGAAGTGTCTCCAGAGAAAAATAATTTACTGGGGTTCTACTTAGTGATGCTATTTTGCACAGAGTTCACCATTTGGGTTTGTAAAACAAAAGCAAGCAAAACACCATATGGTTCCACTTACAGTTCTTTAGAGCAGTGATAGTGCCTTACTATCTCTTAGTGGAATGGATAAAAATTACAGTAAACAACCATCCTCATGATTATTCAAAAAGTTAACAACTGCTAAGCAACCCAGTGATTTATACAACATGATTTACACAGTGATTTACTGAAAGCCCTAGAAGATGTCAATAATGTAAACAGAAGTCAACTAGCAGCCTCTAAGGGTTGACTTGGTAGTCAGTGTCCAAAACATTCGAAACTTCATGCATCTCCATTGTCACATTTAACTAATAAATTTCTTTTAAAAATAGAAAGCAAGGTTGAAAAAGACCATGATTATTTAGCAGCTATCATCAGACAGTTTCTCATTATATAATAGCCTGTGAACTAAAATTAGCACAATAAATGGCAAATGATCTTGAAGTCTGAGATGAATCATTTTACTGGCACAATCTTTCCTCAACTGCAAAGTGAGACTCACAGGCCTGCCTTACCCATTCACAAGGTTATTTTGAAGCCCCAAGGAGGTAACACATGTGAAAACTGTTTAGGAGTGTAAGGGGCTACCTCAAGGTGAAGAATTATTATAAAATAGTGATGAATTTGATGTGAGAGATTTTCTTTTCGAATTTAGGTGGATACAATGCTTATACATTATCTAAGGTGATTTGCATATTTTAAATTGTAATTTTCCTTTTTCAAGCTTTTCACTTGAACAAAAGGGCACTACCATATACTATTAAGGTAGATGTTTAATACGTACATATTTTGCTTATGCTGCAAGCTGAGTCCTAGCTCCACAGTGTCAATTTCTGAAGTTAGAAGGAAAATAAATGAAAGTTTGCTCTTATTGCATTAAAACAAGCAAATTAAAAAGAGAAAAGAGCTTGGGAAATTAATTCTAATAGTAATTTCATATAATGAGTGTGTTGAGAAAAATAATTGTTGTCTGCAGGGATTCTCTTATATCTATAGTTTTTTTTTTTTTTTTTTTTAGATTAGCCCACCTTTTGAGTTTGCAAGTGAAAAACTGCCTGAACACAATACAATATCCCCTTTAGGGAGGACTGATTCAGGATCAAAGAGGGTCCGCAACAAGTGACTTTATAAGCTTTGCTAAATCAGATGCATTCTTCTCTTGAATATTTTCCTTCAGTGTTTTAATTAAGGGCTGAAAGATTATCCTTCCTGACTTTTTTAGTTTGTACACTCCAACTTTCTGTTCAAGAATTTGTCTCCTGTAAATGAAAGACACAAATGATAAATAGGCATGTGTCCGGAATGGACATGCGTGCTCTGCTGCCTGCCCCTGCTGGGCCCATCTGCTCTGATGGCAAGATGCCCACTGGCAAGCTGGCCCATTTCCCTTTCGCAGAGCTGCCAGCCTTCCAAGGGTCTGTGAGTGGGTACACTGTGGTGAGAGCTAGCTTTCCGCAAGAAGCCCTTCGACCAACCTGCATATGGATCTGTTTGCACTTGACCACACTTGTTGGCTCTCATGTGTCATAAAACAAATGCTCCTAGTGTGAGTAAAAAGAGGGCAGGCTGTACTAGTATTTCAGGCATCAGTGAACATAGAACACATGCAAGACTTCCTGTAGGAAATGGCTCAGTGGATGAGAAGGTTGCGAATGGAAGGTGTGGGAGACAATTTGAGTGATTCCCCTGGAATGTAGAACAATTGCTGCAACTTTGATTATATTGGGACTTATTTTTTTATACTGATACATATAGAACTGACTATGGTATTTTTTTAAATCAATTCTAAGCATTGTAAATAAGGCTAGCGGAGGTATTGGTATGTGATTCCTAAAGTCATCAGACAGTCTCTTGTTTTTTTGCATAGTGCTTTTTGGACTTTTTTTTCAGTACCGGGGATCAAACTCACAACCTTGTGCCTGCCAGGCAGGTGCTTAAGCCACTGAGCCAAACTCCCAGCCCTTGCATGGTGGTTTTTGTAAAATATATGAGCACAGCAGGATGGTAGAGCCAGTCAGCTCCAAAAATGTCAACTGGGTAAGAGCCTCGAGATAAAGAGGCTATGAGTCCCCAGGGCACAAAAGTTTACGTATCAGAAACTAAAGCAACAGCCTCTAAAAACAATACAGTTGCTACCTTAATTGAATTATGCAAATTGATCCTTTTATATATCGTTAGCTCTGCATTTTGCAAAGATGATTTTCTCACTACCTGGCCAGCCAGCTCAAGTTACTCACCTAGTTTCCGCCATCCTCACTGTCACTCGTCCTCAAGCCACCCCCTTCTTCACAAGATAATAAATTCTGGGAAAGGCCTAAAATCAGGGTCTTTGTCCACACATCCTCATGAGGAATGGACTCAGGACCCCTTGGCTGCCCTTAACTTTGAATGTCTTGGTGTCTTTACTCTCGCTATGGGTTGCATTAGAGGTGGCAGATTAAAATTAACTTGCTAGGATTCCAACAAAGTCTCAAGGGGATTATAAGCATAACTTCTTGGATTGTGAGAAAAACTACAAACAGGACTACGATACTTGGATTACCATACTTAATATTTGGGATTACAAAAGGGAGAGGAAAATGATTTATTATCAGTGTGCAAAGAAGTAATACTAACCTGAAGTTTCCAGGGTGAGCGTGGTATTGTCCCGCATAAAAGTATGCTTTCCTCTCTCATGTGGTTCTATAAAGGTCTGGAGAGACAGCAAGTATACGCGAAGTATTTCCTTGACTATGGGGGCACCAAAGATCTGACACAGCATGCCCTCTTTTTAGTCTTCTTTCAACCTAAGTCTGAAAGCATCAAATTAAAAGACAAAATGGAAAGCCTAGGGAGTTCAGAATAGAGGTAATGGTGAAGTATGTTGAAGACTAATTGTTCTAGAAATGGCTCTGTTCTTTTTAAATATTAAATTGTAAAAGCAAAAGAGAAAAAAGATCATGAATAAGATGAATTACAGAGATTAACATACGCCTCCTAAATGTACAGAAATGTCATTTATGTTCAAGCGGGCAAGAATGGAAGGCACTGTTACAGGAAAACCCAGATTTACTCATTCATTTAAATTTAACTATACTTAATCAGCACTGTGGATCATGTGGTAAGGATATAAAAGTGGATAAGATAAAACCCCTTCCCTATGGAGCTTACATTATAATGGAGAAAGAGAGATGATAAACAGTCAAATAAATATACGCCACAATGCCAGGTAGTAATAAAGACTATGAAGCAGAAAAAAAGGGATAGAGAGTGATGGGGGTGGTGTTTTAGATAGAATGGGCAGGGAAGGCCTCACTGAGAATGATATGTGGCCAGAGATCTATGTGATGTAAAAGAATATGCCTTGGGAAGTTCTATGTGAAGAGTAATCCAGGTGGGAGAAACAGAAAGTGCAAAGATCCTGAGGTGGGCAAAAACTTGACTTATTCAGAGAAAAATAGTGAAGGAAAAGGAAGACAAAGAGTAGAATGGTATGAGACAAGGATGGAGAGAGAATACTGAGTTAGGTCATGTCATACTTGTAGGTAATACCTGTGAATGCTCTGATTTTGTACCTACATGTGATAGGAAGTGACTGATGGTGTTAGGTTGATGAATGACATCATCTCTGATATGAACTTTTATATGATTATTCTTGCTTCATTTCAAAAGGACAACCATGGGGAGTGAACAGAAAGGAGACAATGTAGTCATCCAACTACCAAAATAATGTAGACATTTGATAATACTGACTTAGATTGAATGGACTTTGGAGTAGGTCAGAAGTGGTAATGTTGCGATACATTCTGAGGACACAGTTGATAGACTATCTGCTTGGCTATGGGGTGTCATTGGGAATGGAAGACAAGAATAACTCCTGGTGTGAGTGAGAGCTGGCTGGCTGCTGCGAACACCGATGTGAGGAAAGACAGGAAGAGGAGTCCATATCAGGGAAGAGACTAATCAAGACTTGTGCTTGCAACACTGAGTAGGCAGTTTGCTACAGTTCAGATTTTGACCATCTGAAAATACTGTCAAACACTAAAAGCACATCTGTCATATAGTGAATGCTTAGTAACCGATGGCTCTTCTGTTGTGGTTATTGTTAATATCACACTGATGCTATTTTTTGTCTTTGAGATATTACTCTAGGAGGAGTTTTGATGAATGGAATGGATAGACTCAGATAGGGCAGGGACTGCTTAAGACCGCTACCAAGATGTGTTTTTATTCTAAACAACAGGGAAGATCTGGGCAATGCCTTATGCATTCCAAAGCAATGATTATTTATTTAGAAAGGAAATGGCAGGGGATGGCAAAGCCACCTCCTGTGGTCCTGTGTTGTACCACAGGACAATGGCTCTCAAGTGTTTTAGGCTCACCTGGGAAGCCTTACAAATCAAGATGGAAAAGATTCACTTTGGGCTGACCAACTCAGAATCTTCAAGGATTAAGGCCCCAAATACATAACTTGAAAGTGTTTCCTGGGTAACAATCTTCTAAGCCAAGACATGAAATATTTGCTAACTGTAACTGTTACAGTAGAAAAGAAAAAAAATATCATGGATGTCTTTTATATAAAGCAGACACACAAAGTCCACTTCTTAATTATAGCAGAATATACTTATCAAAAACAGACTTGCTTTCCAGAATGGTAAAGCACCATGAAGTGACAGGTGTGTTATTATACCTCAGAGAACATTTAGGGCACCAGTTTTAGAATTTGTGATGCCAAATGCTAGTGAAGATACCAAGAAACTTCATCTCTCATACATTGTTGATGGGAATATAAAATGGCACATTCATTCTATAAAACAGTTTACAGTTTCTAAACATTCATCAGTTGGGCATGTATCATCAAAAATCAAAAACTTATATTGACACACAAGCCAACACATGTACATTCATAACATCTTTATTTATAATGACCCCAAACTGGGAAAAATCCAGATGTCAATTAATAAGTCAACAGGTAAACAAAATGTGGTTCATCTATATCATGGAATATTATTTGGCAATAAAAAATTAACTATGAATTCATAGGATAGCGTATGTAGATCTTGAGGAAATTCTGCTAATTTTTTTAATTTCAGAAGGTTGTATATCATGGGGAAATTTCACCTACATAACATTTGAAACTGACAAAATTATAGTGATAAACAAGTTACTGGTTGTTGACGAGTAGGGATGGAGTGATGAAGACAGGGAAGAGAAATAGGACTAGTCATAAAAGAGCAACATTATGAACCCCTGTGATGATGAGAGTGTTCTCTATCTTAAATGTCTTAAGTGGTGTTTATGCAAATAAATGTGTGATAAAATTGCACAGTCAAAACAAACACACACAAATAAATCAATGTAAACTTTGTGAAATCTTAATGTTTGTGGTTCATACCAGTGTCAATTCTCTGGTTATGACACTTTAACTATGGTTGTGCAGGTGACACCACTGGGTATAAAGGGTCATGGGACATTTGTCTAGTTTTTCTTGTAACTGGATGTGAATCTATCATTGTCTCAACATTTTAAAAAAGTTTTAAAAGTTGAAGGCATTAAGGAGTGTCACAGAAACTTAAGACAACTTCAGTATGATCAGTTTCAACAATAGCAGCAGCTTTCATTAATTGCCTCCGACAGTCATTGGGACAGCTATGATCCACTACAGTTAAAACTTCAGATCAGTCATTGAACGAGATTGGCAGAAAGGCTAAAATACCTTGTCCCCTAGTCGTTATGAATATGAGTATTATTTATGTGTGGCTGTGGACAATCCATTTAACTTCTCTCTTTGCTGAAAGGGTGGGACTAGATGATATCTGAACTTCCTTTCATACTTAATGTTCCACACACACATCATTATCCTCAACCAAATTTATAGAATAAGATTTGATTTTTATATAATAAAAATAAAAATATATACACTACTGGTTTTGTTTAGAAGGAAAGGCTAAAGTCTTCCCCTTGGTATAGCAGCAGATAGCTTTAGGACAGCTTGATTTCTTGATGACGAGAAAATAATTTCTGGAAACAGGATGCAACAATGTATAGTACTTTATGATAGTTTTTGAGGAAAACTGGAACCATAACACAGCACTATTTTATTGAAATATAGGTAATAGGGAACAAGGGTACAAATTTTGTCTATTATAGTAAGCATGAAACTGTACAATACAATTGAAGACAAGTATTATTTCATAAATAAAACTATGATTATAAACTTACACGCTCCTTTCAAGAATGGTTTTATTGTATATATGCACGGGTGTGAAAATGTTTTTAGAATAATTCTCCAAGGAACTAAGTAAGCACTTCTGCATCATGATCATAATAGTATTTTTTTAGGGAAAGTCTGCTCAGGAAGTTAAATCTGGAGGAGCACAAGAGTTTAAGGTTTCCGGAGCAACACTAGAAACCATAAAGATCAGCTAACCAATGTCTAAACAAAGATTAATGGCATCTATCCTTCATAGTTTGACATCTAGAAAGGCAAACAAACAGCAAGCCTACTAGCAACGTAAGTGGAAAAATCCCATGTGGAATGGATTAGTTAGAGTGTGAGGTAGAGTTAGCTGAGCTAGTCATTTTGGGATATTTTAAGGAAGAATTTTAAAAAGGCATCAAAGATAGGAAAGAGAGTCTTCCCTGATAGCAGAATCAAACACACAAAAGCTTAATCAACCCATGAGTATCAGTCTAAATGCCCTGACACACACCCATCACAATGCTAAATTTCAAGGCTGAAATTCATGGACTACAAAGTGCACAGTCTGCTATGGCTTGGATAGTTGTGTGTCCTGAACACTTTCTCAGATGTTAAAATCCTTACCCCCAACTTGGTGGTGTTAGGAGTTCAGCCTTTGGGAGATGTTCAGATCACGAGGCAGTGTCCTCACGCATGCAATTAGTGGTCTTATAAATGAAACCTGAGGGACACTCAGACCCTTTTCAACACCTAAGGATTCAGGAAAAAAATACTTAGTATCTCTAAGCCATAAAGTAGGCCCCTCCAGATGCCAACTCTGTCTTGATATTGGACTCCCGACCTCCAGAACTGTGAGAAATAAATTTCTGGTTTTTATTAGCCAAAAAAACTTACAGTATTTTGTTATAGTAGTCTTAGCAGACTAAGATACTCTTCTCTGGACACACTTCAGGACTGTGTTTCTTATCTAAAATGCTTTAATACTATGCTTAAATGACTTACTTTTTAATGAAGTCACTGTTACTCATCATTGGCTTGACATGTCATATCAATGGCTCTCAAGATGTGGTCCCTGGATCCGCGGTGTCAGCATCATCTGCTAACTTGTTAGAAATACAAACACCTGTTTCCCACCCTAGATCTACTAATTCAGGAACTTGGAATGGGGCCTAGCAATCTGTGCTTCCAAAATCTCTCCAGGGGGTTCTCATGCAGGGTAAAACCATGAACAACTGCTCCCTGGATCCTAAACTCCATCTCTCTGTGTTGATGAGGATTTAGCACAAACATAATTACAGAATATTTCTTTAAAAATTAAAATTGAGCATTCATCCTTATCAAATACTGAGAACTAAGAGCAAACTTCAGAGTTCTTAAATATCTTCTGTGGACTGGAGTCCAACAACTAGCTTATCTATTGATAAAGTAGGCTAGGTTTTTATTTTTCTAGTCCATTCTTCCAGTTTTCTATAACAAGGAAACCTCTATTTTCAGAAGTCATAACCCAAACACTGTGGAGGGCAAAATCTCAGAATTTGAAAGCACCCCTGTAAAACTCGAGTGCTCTTTAGAATTTCATTGCAGAGGTCTAAGGTGGATTCTAGACAGTAGTTAACTTGAATACACACCTGTTTATGCAGCTGTTGAAACAACAAAGTCGCAAAGATGTTATACATCTACTGGTAGCCTTCCTGCTTTTGGAATATCTATATATTTTCCCATTTTCTTATCTCATACAACACAATTTTGTCTATCTTTATATCGTGTTGTTTCACTGTGTCTCTTTTTAATTACATCTTCCCAGTAGACTGAATATAAGTTCCCTGAGGACAAAACAGTGGTACATATTCTCTTCTTCATTTGCAAGGTGTATTCTAGCCTTCCTGTCAACAATAATGAATGGATACTTTCATCTTTCCAGTCTCATACTAGGTCACCTTAGCAGCTGGATGTCACATTGCACTAGACTGATAGTTTTCCTAATGAGAATTTAGAGCAAATCATTCAATTGTCAGCTCAGCATCTGGCCAAGCTAAAGTAACATTTCGAGTATTGCTAAGGAAAATGATGCTAGCAATAGAACACTCCTTTTGCATCTTAGATCTGCCATATTTCTTTTTCTTGGTCTATCACTAGATAGACAAGTACACACTATGATCATAATACCTTGGTGTTGTAAGAATTCTATGACAAGTTTACCATTAGCATATATTTGTTTTTAAGCCTTGCATTTGTCTTGTAGATTTGCATCAATCTCAATCAGTGTTTTCTTTTCGTGGACACAGAGATTAGTGTAACAGACCCAGGCAGCACTAATATGCACATTGGCAGTTTTTAGAGATAAGAGTTTATATCTGGAAAATAAACTGAGCTATAAAAGACATACCTATGAAAATGCATGGCAATGTAAAATAGTGCTACTATTACATTAACCACTAATCTTAAGCAGCCACTAAAGTTTTCCATGCACCATTAGAGTCAAGCTGTAAGCTTCATTTATTATAGTCATCTTGATTATGGCAGTGGTCCGATTTGATGTGAAACCAGTATTATTATTTTATGCTGGTTTGCTAACTTGTATTCCATAATGCCATTGTTACTTTTCATCACAGTAGAAAATTTTTATTTTTCCACCAAATATGTAAAAATCTGATAAACCATAATTTGTGACATGCAAATCATGCTTCCTTAGGCACTGCTATGAATCATTTCTCATGATAGAAAAGATTATTTTAAATTAGTTTTGTTTTTCAAAGGTATCCATTCAGAGATAAACCCCGTTTTCATACCTAAGGTTCTAAAGTTTTCCACTCTCAGCAGATTATGTGTTTTCACAAGTACCTTTGAGTGAATAATAACACCACCATCACTGTGGAGTAACTCTCTCTGACCAAAAAGAACCTCAGAATAGTATCCCCACGACCACATATTGCAGCTGCATCATTGATCTGCTGTTTCACCAGTGAGGGACAGAACATTTGTACATGCAGAGGATTTTTAGGGCCTGCTGCTTGCAGACACTTGTTGCATAGACAAGAAGGCTATTTACTTCCTGTGAGAGAGTAAAGATTACATTTCAATAGTAGCTAAAAATCAGACATTTCCTAGCAGACCAACAGAGGAAAGCAGAAAGTCAGAAATATGATTTACTACTATTTACCTGCCATTTTAAAATGAATCTGTGCACTTAGAAATAACCTCATTCCTCCCATCACAAAACTCTGAAGCATGACTTAAAAAGATGAACTGTGATTTTTCAGGAAAAATAAATAAAGAAGTTTTATACAGGAGGTCTCTTAATATTTCTGTTCTACGATTCACATCTATTGCCCCACACCTATCATAAACTGTACTGAACACACAGCTGGGAGTTGGTGCTGCCAGGAGTAAATGAATCAAGGTCAGTATTCAGCAGGACAATCTAAGTTGGCATTGTGCTTCAGAAATAAGATGCAGGGTGGTGATTAGGCACTCGGCAGATGCAAAAACTTTGAGTAAAGACACAAGGAAATCGTGAAAGCTTCATATCTATCCCCCAACAGGAAATATGCTTGAGTCAGAGCTAGCAGAGTTTCAAGCTGGTTTCATTCAATTTTTGTGAGACAAGGCGATCTTAAGACTTGGGGAGATTTAGGAGAGTGATGTAGATATACTTGCCTGTTATTATTAGAAATGCTTCCATTATCATTTGTTAATAGCTGCAACTAGTTATTTCCATAGAGCTATGATACATATTTTTAGAAAAGCAAATTTGAGAGCAGAACCTGATTATGTAGATCTCTCACTTAAACACAACTATGGACAAGCCAGCTAAATAAAGCACAAGGTTCTGACCATAGCATTGCTCTTCATCCACCTGGGGTTGTTCATCCTCATTATGCATGACTTGAAAGCATCCTAGTCACACAAATGGTGGTGTGCATGTTCCTTTCTTCTTCATCAACTAGAACCTACTTTTTTTACAGATTGCTCACTTAATGGAAAGACCTGGGCAGCTGTAAGAGTATTTAGTAGTTTCTTCCTTCTTTGACTAATAACTCAGTTACAGAGTAAAGGATTTAAGCTCTACCTCCCAGTAGCTTCGTCAGACTGAAAAAGTTGTGTCGCTTCCTTTTTATTAGAAATTAGAGCTAATCGTATTACCACAAAAAATTACTTGGAGGGGCTAAATGCAATAGGTGAAACATTTAGGACAGTCCCTGACACACAGTAAGTCTTCAATATATATCCATTGTTTTTATTTTACTAACTTTCTGCAGCCTGACTCCAGGTTGGAAGAGAAACCTGGTGACAGCTTTTCAACCCATCATCTTATAGGTTGAGAATGCCCTAGGAAGTAGGCTGGTTCTAGGGACAGTGACCATTCCATTTCTATGAACAAATTGGCATTCTTGTAGCTCAATTCTCATAAGCTTGGTGAATGTGACTTTGCCCTTGAGAGAGGTATCGGATTTCTGAAATTAAAAATGAAGATCAATCACTGGATTTTCATGAGTTCGATGAATTAAATTCTTCTCTGTCAATGCTGGTCTCTGTACCTACCTTTCAACTTGTACAGTTTATTTCTGGTTATATTGATTTGAAACACACCAGGCTGTTCAAATGAGAAACTTGAAGCCGAGATTCACAGATTATCTGATTTTTAAAAAGATACCATGGATTATAAAGTGCAAATGTGGGTGAACCTCCATTATTAGTGCTAGCCTTAAAATTCTAAAGTTGGGAAGAGAAATTCTGAGTTAGTGAGTGAGGCTGGTGTATAGTTTAAATATCTGCACATTTAGGAAATATCCCAGATGAAACATCTTGATAAACACTACAAGAAAATGCCAGTGTCGTAGGTATATGGAGACAGAAAAGCCTATGCCAAGGCTAGTTCCCTTACAGAGCATAAGGAATGTCTGGTAGAACATGGAATAGGGAAAAATGAAAAATGCAGAGTTTGGAGAAACACAAAGGAAAGGACTAAAATGTTTCTACTTTTACAAGGTCAATGATGAGTCTCCTTTTGTGACCATCTCACGCAGCTAGATGCTGGCTGGAGATCACGATGGATAAAAACTAAGAGAAAAACAGAACAAGACAATGAAAACCCAAAGGAGATGAGCAGAGACAGAGAGTGCAGCCTAGTGGGAAAGCATGTGCTTATTTAGCATGTGCAAGGCTCTGCTTTCACTCCCCAACCCCAAAACAAAGAGAAACAACATCACTGTGATTTAAATATGTCCCCAAGAGGTTCATATGTTGGAAGCTTAGATTTCAGTGTGATGAAAAGGATACTGGGAGGTCTTCATTGGCCCCTCTGTGTCCCCTTCTGCCTTCCTTTCTTGTTTATTTTCCACACATTCACACCATTGTAATGCTATCTGTCATGAGATCCTTGCTAATGCTGCCATCACATCCTAAGATTTCATAATTGTGTGCTAAGCAAATCTCTCTTTTTTTTTAAATAAAGTTACCTGGACTTAGGTATTCGTAACAGAAAATGAGCCAGTACAGAGATGAAGAGGATAAAGTGGTAGGAACAAACAAGGACAATGGGTATAAATTTGATTTGTTCACATATGGGGAGAAGCAATGAAAACAAAGGAAAAATGAGGCATTGATATATCTCTCCTTCTTTCACCTTGATCACCAACCTCAACTGTAAAAACAGAAAGCATTACACACATCATGGCAAATGACAAGACTGTTTTTTTCTCTTACACTATTGTGGCTGGGTAAAGTTGGATTATTTTGCCTTTTTAACTGATCCAAAGAAAATTGGCACTAAAATACCACCTCCTTGGTTCATTTTAGTTGCCTTTCTTCCTTTTCATACAAGGACTAAAACTAAAAATACAAATACAAAGCAGTGTCCCATGTCCATGATAAATGTAAATATTAGATGTAGTTAGAAAACTTGTATTTTCTAGCTGTGATGTCTAATGCACCCAGAAAATAAGGCATAAAACAGGAACAACATGAACTGAAACAAAACACAAACATACCAACAAAAAGGGGGAAAAAAAGATGACTTAGGTACACATAACACAGAAAACAAAGAAGAATAGCCAGATGCTTTGAAATGTGTTTCTATTTTGAAAATCTGATTCATATTTGGATCAAATTTTCAAACTCAATCTGACTCATATATCATTTCCTAAAAGGTGTTTAGCAGCAGTAATAGAAAGTGTCATTTTGCATACATCTTAACCTAAACATTACTTTTACAGTGGTTAAAAGAAAGAGACAGGATTCATCTGCTCATGGGAAAATGGATCAAATGACACATTTTGTGTTTATAAATAGAAGCTGACACTCTGGGGGAAAATCTGGACCACTTCCCACAGATGATGTAGTGAGCACCTTCTACTTTTGTGTATCCCCCCTTCCTCCTGCTCATCTCTGGTGTAAAATCTATTTTTCTCCATACTGAAGCCCTACCTAAGCATTGTGTGGTAACTTAATTGCCACATTTAAAAAAAATGCCAACCAAGTAATTACTTTTAAGAAGGAAGACATCTGATTAACATTGCCAGGGATGGAGCCTTTATTCGAAAAAGAATGACTCTATGTGTGAGAAAACAGCTGCTGCACCATTTAAAAATCTGTTCTTCAAGGGATGGTTCCTCCAATCTATCCAAATGGTGTTACTGAAAAAATATTGTATAATGATTGTTTAAAAAAGTCTCATCCCCAAAACACTGCAGAAGCCCAACCATTTAAACACACAAGCAAAATGAGTAACTGTGAATTATGATCAGTTGAGTGTACACACAGATTTACACACACACAAACACACACACAACCTAGAAGGAACAGAACAAACATAAGACAACAGGTGGTGGGGAATAGTAAAAGGGTAAGAGAATGATACTTTTATGAACCAAGAATGTATATCATTGTAAATGAAAAGGAAATAAGTTGTTCACAAAATATTTCTCTACTCGAGAAAAAGTCACCTTTTAAGAGGTAAATGGAGTAGAGGGTATGTGGAACTAAAGTTTAGGATTTACAGAAAATAAAAACTCTGCTTAAATTATGCATAGCAAAATACAATTACCTAGTCAAAAAACTAAAATATTCCTTATCACAAGTGGTAGCTATTAGTGAATATGTCTATTAAGTCCTCTAGGTTTACTGATTTGCTAGTCGACAGCATAAAATTATGTAAAATACTACCCTGAAAATAAAACTGAAACCACATTTAGGGATAAGATCTACAGAGTACTTCTCAAATCTTCATACATCTATATTTTATTACTGTAGCATTTTTAAAGCTTTTAACTTTTTACTTCTTGCCAATTTTGTCTTACCTACTTTACTCAAGAACAAGTCACCTCTCGGGTTTGGAAATGTACCCCAATTATAAAAGCTTTATTCAGAAACAGTTTCTCACAGGACAGCCTTGTAGCTAAGATTTTCTTTAATCTCACTGACCCCAGAGAAAAGTGCCCGTGTGCAATAGACAGTGAATCCCCCATGGTGAAGCTGATGTGGTAATGACAATGATGAGTTTGGACATCTGCATATGCATCTGTCTCTAACAATATTGTGTGACAAGATCTTCTAAAAAGCATCTTCTTCAAATGATGCAGAGAAGCTGCCATTCTTACCTTCAAGTACATACATGAGCCCTCAGTACATACAGAATGCAAAAACAGCTAGAAAATTCATAGATTTGGCAACTGTGAGGAAGAAAAGCAGGCTCATACTTGGAGTTACTTACAAACTCAGATACAGAGCAGATTTGGTTTAAGGTCAGAAAATAATTGTGCAAAGTACTGACATATATTTAACCAAAGAGATAGTGTTAGGTCACTCATTTTAATTTCTTTAGTATATTTATTTGAAAAACCATTTGTCATTTAAAGCCTCCAAACTTAAATAAAAAGAGAAAATTTCCAAGAATCACAAAATGATGAGTCTAAGATATTAAAAGCATTCATTTAGTGTTTTCTGTACTGGTTGGAGGAATTACTCTAGTAGAGTGGTTTACAGCTTCAGTGAGCATCAGAGTTCCATAGAGGCTGACAACTAGTACCACCGATTTCGGGACTGATTGTACCTCTAAATGGTTCATGCAGCTTAGACTGATGACCTGCTCTAGAATCCATCCTCAGGATATTGTCTTAGAATCTGCATTCTCAAGGTGCTAGTTCTCTTAATACTTGACTGAGGACGCTTTGAAAACCATTGCTGTAGTACAATGAGAACTCCAGGGCTAGCTGCAATATAAAAAACTTGATTTGTCTCTTGCAAGAATTTACTTTCAGTACTGCTTTTGTGAGGTCCCTCTTGTCAACTGTCACTTCCCAGTATACAACTCAAGCAGAAAATTCTTTACTCTAGCTCTTGTATTTAACCCAACAAGCAGTGACCAAACATCTTGATATATTTGTTTTTAATGTGTACTTTTACATAAAAAAGAATAAGAATATTTGCTGGTAGGTGTTTCTCAGAGTGTAAAGATGAATTTTGTGTCCACTGTTTTCTTCCTATCTCAGAAATATTTCCCCACACTTTTGCTCTTCAGACTGCATTTCACGTGAATGATGTGCCTGGCAATAACAAGTTCCTAGAACACTGTAAAAGCTAGGACAGTATGGTTCCAGAATGCTACCAGAAAAGATGTTCTATGAGAGTGGAGAAAATCTCCAACTTGTTACTGCCTGGAGTTCTGCCTTCCCAGGAGGAGAGGGCACTGATTTCAGGACTGACTGTACCTCCAAACAGACCATGCAGTTTAGACTGATGATGTGATCTGTGAGCCTATCTGTATCACCATTCAAAGACTCACTCATCTCAGTGACCTTTAAAGCATTGATTATTTGAAAACAGATCAGCAGGAACCCTTTTAGATTAATCCTAACAGGATCAATGTGGAGTCATAGTTTTTCAGTTTACACTTGAAAAAAACATATGAATTGCACTTCTGGAATAAAATAACTTTTCCTTATTCCTCCAACTAAGTACAGCTGGACTTTATATATAAAATAGACACATAAAATCGCTGAAAGTTGGGGTTTTAGTCCCAGGCTTTTAGCTAAAAACACAAGAAACAGAAATGCCAATAGGCATAGGTTTTCAAAAGGAGCCAATACAAAGCATACACTTTCCATCCTAAGAACCAGAAAAGGACCAGATCAAAAAGCAAAATAAAACAAAACTATTATGCCTTATGTCTAGATGTATCCCTAAAGTCTCATGAACTCATAGGTGGGGCTTTTGGGAGTGACTGGGTCACGGGCATGTGATACTAAATCATGGGTGTGTGACCCTACAGTAGTCTGCTGATTGGGTTAGCACTGTTCTGGGTGTAGATGGTGGAGTTACTGAAGACATAAAACATACCACGGGTGTGGGTGGCACCAACCAATAGGCTTGTCTGGATGGAATAAAAATGGAAAGAAAAAAGAAGTCATGCATCTTCCTGCCTACCATGCTATGAATTGTTTCTCCTCTGCTATGCCCATCTGCCATGCCACCCTGCCTTGCAGCCAGCCAGCTATGGACTGAAACCTCAACAAACTGTGAACCAAAATAATCCTTTCCTCCTTTAACTTGTCAGTATTGAATATTTTGTCCCAGCAATGAGAAATTATCTAAAACAAAAGCAAAACAAAATATGTAGACAATTAGTGCTTACCCTAGTCTCACGATATAAAACAGAATGGAATAGAACAAAACAAAACAAAATCATTGCTCCATTACACTCAAGTCAACACAGGCTGTGTAGAAACCTTAAACTTGTTCCTTCACCAGGTTATAGTAAGGTGCCCCAACTCTACCCCACCCATCCCACTGTGCTGTCACGGAAGGCCAGCTTGAAAACTGGGATTTTCATTCCCATCAGATGAAAGCAAAGATTCCTCCCCATCTCCACCATGCTATCAGTGGAGATTATATGGAGATTTTGAACTTAGAACACACTTGGCCATACCAAGGCTCCCCTCATCATCTCAGCTGGCAGGGGATTACAAAGTGCCTCCTGTAGAGTCAGGACTGCCACTGAAGACTAGCAGTCAGCAGTCAGCAGTCATCAGCAATCTTCTGCATCCCCAGGATGTCAGTGGAAACCATGTAAGGAACATAAAGGGGGTACTCCTACCCTTCCTAGACAGGGAAGTATCAGTGAAGACCCAGTAAGAAGCCTGGATTCTCAGCTAGCCTCATGTGATATAAAGCTCATAAGGACCCAAGAAGGACCAACTAAGGAGCATGGTCATCAACCCCACTGACCATGATAAGGTGGCACTACCCCTACTGTCTCACTGGTGATATTAGTGGAAGGCAGCTAAATGAGAAGGTTTACATGAGATTCAGAGTCTCCTACTATATAAGAAAATGGCCAGGTATTAATTAAAAATCATTCATCATACCAAGAACCAGGAATAAAACTGAATGAAGAAGCTTCCAGGAAGAGGGTGGAACAGTAAGCAGCAGAGTAAACAGCTTCTCTGAGAGACACAGTCCAGATGCTGGAATAGAGCATCATGGGGAAGACAAGAAGGAAGGATGTAGGTTCCCTGGACCCAGGAAGAATCTAAAGTGAGAATTGAAGCCCACAGAAAGAGTAAAAAGAAAAACTTAAATGAAGAAGGCGGTAGCTGGTGGCACCTTCACCCAGAGCCGGACCCACTGTGCAAGAGGAGCTGTTGGAACCTGGGGACACATAATCAAGGTGATATGGCAGCAGCAACCCTGGAGGCCCCTGTAGAAAGAGGCAGAATTGGAGAAAAGTGGCAGTGGATGGGAGCAGCAGAACTGGAAGGCTGAACTGGCTGGCAGTGAGTGCAAAGGACTCCGTCCTCCCGTGGGAGACAGCAATTGACTGGGAACCATTTTGGAGTGGGGCTGGATAAGCCCAGAATCAGAACTGCTCCCAGCTTCCTCCAGCAGCTCCTAACTGGGCAGAGATCCTTGGAAATTGCTCAGACTGAGCCCTGCTCCTCTGCGCATTCTAGGGGCCATCTTGGAGGTTTCCTGTGGGTAGCCAACTCAGTCTGGAGGCAGCAGCCCCATGCACACTCCAGGGGCGGTAGTGGAAGATACCCACTGGTGACCAGCCCAGGTCTGCAGGCAGCAGCCATCCCGACCACTGCACGCACTCCACCAGTCATTGGGGAGCCAATGCAGGCAGGAAAAGCAGCAGACAGCCCTGCAGCAGCACACCCAGTGGCCACCATCATATATCCATAGCCAGCACTGGCTAGAAGAACCACATAGTCTTGCTTCAGAGAAATTGTGGCCAGTGCGGGAAATGCCTGGGACCCCAGTACCCACTTGTCCAGAAGAACCCAGGAATATGTCAAGACGAAGAAGCAAAAGGCAGTCTCTGGCCTCCAATCCAAGCAGAGCAAGTTCAGGAGATGCAAACACAGAAGAGACTGGGAGTCATATACTTGAAGTTTCTGGAGTGATGGCAACTGAAGTAAAGAAATAACTTCATGGGGATATAAAAGAAATTAGAACAGAAATACTAACTCTGGTAAAAGAAAAAATGAAAAACATAATAAAAGAATTGCAAGGCATCTCTAAAAATGACATAGATAAAAAAATGGAGGAGCACAGGAAAATAAAGGAAACCTCGAATGAACAATACAAAAAAGATTTAGAATACATGAAACAGATTCAAAGAGATATCCAGGAAATTAAAAACTCCCTTGCAAACTGGCAAAACCACTTTAAAGAAACTAAAGATAGACTTTCAAACCTTGAAGACAGGTTTTCAGCTTGTGATCACAAAAGCAAAGATGTTTTAAAAATAAGAAGGAACCTGGAAGTAACAATTCAATGGCTGCAGGACAACCCAAAGAAACATAATTGAAGAATAAAAAGTGTTAGTGAAAAAGCAGGGGTCAACACAAATTACATTAAAAGTCTATTTAAAGAAACAATATCAGAAAACTTCCCAAGTGTGGGAAAAGGAAGTGACATTCAGATAAGTGAAGCATATAGAACTCCAGCTAGCCATAACCAAAATAAATCTACACCCAGACATATAGTAATAAAGATCCCAGAAATTCAACACAAGAACAAAATATCAAAAACTGTTAGAGAAAAGAAACAGATCATCTATAAAGGAAAACTCATTAGAATCATGACAGATTTCTCGACACAAACCATCAAGTCAAGAAAACCTTGGAGTGAAGTATTTCAGGTCCTGAAAGAAAATAACTTCCAATGCAGACTAATGTACCCTACAAAACTATCTTTCAAAATTAACAGAGAAACAAGATACTTTCATGACAGAGAACAACCGAAGGAATTCACGACCACCAAACCAACCCTACAAACAATATTGAAGGACATTCTAGAAAGAGATAAAAAAGACCACAGCTCCAGAAACAGTGGCAGAGGAGTATCACCAAGTGAGGCAGACAACTGAATGGAGAGGAAAGTAGGCAGCCAACAGCAGGAAAATAGCATGGCAGAGATGAGCCAGTGCATGTTGGCCATAACTATTAATGTAGATGGCCTCGATTCACCAATAAAAAGAAACACAGGCAGAGTGGATCAGGAGACAGGATCCACCAATACACTTTATACAAGAAACACATTTAACTCGACAGGTGGTTCATAGACTGAAAGTCAAAGGAGAGAGAACAATGCTCTATGTGAGAGGGAACCAGAAAGAAGTGGGGGTAGCTTGCCCATTAACTGCAGAATGGACAAGAAAGACACGGCATTTTTATACAATGGAAAGCTACTCAGCTATAAAGAAAGATAAGCTCAAGGCTCTTGTAGGTAAATGGAAACAATTTAAGATCATGCTCATGGATGAAATGATCCAGAGTCACATGGGTGAACATCATGATGTCTCCCTAGCATAAAAAGCTAAAGGAGTTAGTGGGATTCAAAATACACAATACATATTGTGAAAGTGAAAGGGAAGGAAGTGTCTAAAAAGGGAGGGCAGTGGCCACTGTTAACCTATTATCATGATTTGAATTCTGTATTGTTTTCATTGTTCTGTGTAGTTTGGTTTTATTCTGTTTTGTTTTGTCTAATTTTATTATATTTGATGGCATGGACAGCTATTTCAAAGATAACAAATACATTATGGTAGCCATTATTGATTTCCTATTACCTTGTTTTGAAGCCTTATATTGCTTTCATTGTTATGGTTTGAGTGATTTTATTCTACTTTGATTTGTTTGATTGTATTATGTCTGATGATATAGGCAACTACTTAGAAGATAACAAGAGGCATTATGGTAACCACTGTTGTTTTACTATTGTTTTGAAGTCCTGTATTGCTTCCATTATTTTGTTTTTATTGGTTTTATTCTGTACTATTTTGTTTGATTTTAGTATGCCTGATGGTATGGGCAATTATTTTGAAGATAACAAGAGGTATTATGGTAGCCATTATTGATTTCCTTTTATCTTTTTTTGAAGTCATGTACCACATTCATTGTTTTGTTAAAAAATAAATAAATAAATATACTAGGCATAGTGGTATAAAATTTTAAGGGGATGAAGCTCTTAAGTATAAATTAACACTGGACTAACTTATGGGGGTCAGAGAAAAGGGACAAAAAGATAATGCACTCTGCTAAATACTGCCATATACTGCTTGTGAATAGAAGTTCCATTGTAATAAACCTAGATCCCTATACTACTAAGATGTGGAATGGAGAACTCTATGTAAACCTTCAAATTTTAAAGGTTATAAATGTGTTTTACCACCTCGATGTCTATATAATGCACATTTAATGTAAAAAGAGCTGGTCAGTGTTCTGTGGTGGAAAGAAATACAGGAAATGAAAAGGTAACATTGTAAAACAGTTTTTATTTTTAAACAAATTGTATTGTGATAGCAGAATAAAACAAAAGACTTAGATATTTAGATAGTCTTACTGCAGGAAGAAGTCAAGATTCTGTGAGAACTAATAAATCATATATATGTTTCCAAAAAAAAAACTGAATGAAGAGATAACCAAAAGTGGTCAACAATGAGGAGACAGACGTTGCAACTGTCTGATAAATTTTCAAAGCAACTATAATAAAAAAACTTTAATGAACAATGTACTGGTTTGATTCTGTGTCCCCGCAAGGCCTCATGTAATTTGGACAGGGCTGAGTCTGGCACTGGGATTGGTCATGTGAGTGCTGCACCCACCCATGTGGAGCCAACATACAGGGTAAGGGCGGGAGGAAGTCTTGGCCTCTCTGGTCGGTTTACCTTGCTGTTTGGCCACTGCCATGAATGGCCACCCGCCACGCCATGCTGCCTTGGAGCCAACTAAGTATGGACCAAAACTCCCCAAGAACTGTAAGAAATAAACCTTTCCCTCCCTAATTTTGGGCATCAGGTATTCTGTCTCAGCAATGAGTGAAAAGTAACTAAGACAAACGACTATAAAAAAATAGAAAGTATCAGCTAAGAAACATTGAAAGAAAAGTTAAGAGGGCATTTTAGAACTGGGGGAAAAAAAGCCAGCATCAGAAATAAAATTCAGGGTGGAGGGACTCAATAACAGAATGGAAGTGATGAGAAAGAACTCATGAGTTGGGACATAGGAGGACAGGATTTATCCAAGGTGAACAACAGAAAGAAAATATGCAGGAGAAGAAAAAAGAAAGAACATAGCCTCAGAAATCTCTATGTGGTAGCTGGAATAATGGTTCCCAAAAGACATTCAGGAGATGTGCCCTAATCCCAGGAAGCCATGAAGCTGTCTAGTATTTTTGAGAAAGGTAGATTGTCTTAAATTATGCAGATGGGCAGTAGATGTGATCACAATGTCCTTACAAAGGAGACAGAGGGAGATCTGACTACAGAAAAAGGAGGTAAATGTGATGATGGAAGTAGGACATTGGGGTTTTTCAAGCAAGCAATTATAAATCAGAGGATACAGGTAACCTCTGGAAGCTAGAAAAGGGAAGGTTGCAGAACATCCCCTAAAGCCTCTAGACAGAAGTAGCTGTACTAATACCTTGGTTTGAGCCCAACGAGACTTTCTGACTTTTGGCTTTGAAAAGCATAAGAAAAATAAGCACAGGTTGTAAGACACCAAATGCATACTAATTTGTTACAGCGGTGATAGGAAGTTAACACACTATGAGACTATAACAATAGATCTAAAACTCATGTTTTAGAGGCCTAGCAGGAGAAGAGAAAATGTAGAGCTGAAAAAGTGTTTAAAACATAATGCCTGAAAACTTTCCAAATTTGACAAAAGAAGATAAATGAAAAGGTTGAAGAAACTGAGTGAACTTGAACACTGTGCCTAAAAGAAACAGACAAATCTAATGAATTACATTCAATGACATATCAGTTAACTTTATGAAAACTAAAGGATAAAATCTTATAAACGAGAGAGAAATGATAGGAGAAACCCAACTGTTAAGACAGTGAATTTCTCACCAGAAAACATGAAGACCAGAAGAAAGTGACATAACACTTTCTAACTATTGAAGCAAGAATCCATATCCAATAAAAATATCCTTCAGGAATTGTGATGATTAGATGTGATGTAAACTTGAATAAGAAATACCCAGCGGATTGGTTTAGCACAGGTCTGGGGAGTCTGGATAATTGACTTACTGAACAGGGAAGACTCACCCTGGATATTGGTGGCACCAACCAACAGGCTTGTAGCTTGGATGGTATAGAAAGAAAAAGGAGGAAGTCTGCCCTTTTACTTATTCAGAGGTGCTTCACTATTGCCCTTAGTCACTCCTCCCCATTTCCTTAAGGGTTCTAGTGCAAACTCTACAGACTTCCAGTGCAGACCTTCAGGCTTCCTGATAGACTTCTAGACTTCTCCCGCTTCTGAAGTGAGCTTCAAGGCTTAGGTTTTTGACTGGATCCTCAGACTCTCCAGCGCATTCTTCTGCCCTTGACTTTGCAGGCTGCCATTGTAAACCTATCTTTTAAATTATATATCCTACATGATACAGGAATAAAGGAGAAAACAATATATTTTTGTCTCCCATAAATTCAACCTCCTCTCCAAGGATGGTTGAAGGAAGTTCTCAAAAGAAAGAGAAAATAATTAAGGAATGCTAGAGCATCAAGAATAATAAACTTGAGAGTTGAGAAATAGAGCAATCAGATTTACCTAATTTGAACAACATGGAAAGCAAGAAATGAACATGACAAGTACAAATATGGATAACTGCATTGGACTTTGTCCATCTTCCTTTAAGCTTTCTAAATTGTGTTTGATAGCCGAGTGAAAACTGTAGCACTCTGATGTGATTTTAAATGTACAAAAAGGAATTTTAGGGCAATTGTATTATAAATTAAGGATATAAAGGAATGTTAAACTTTTATACTTCAGTCAAATTTACAAAATGTTAACAGCAGTGGACAGTGACAAACTATGTATATATAATATAATACTTCAGAGTGATCACTCATAAGACTACACAAAGTAATGCATTTAAAACACACACGAATAGAAGTAAGAATTGCAAAAATATTGAAGTAACTGACAGGATGGTAGAAAAGCTCTAGAGAAACTAAAGTCCAGGAGAACAAAAAATAAAATAATAAATTTAAGACATAAATATTTACAGTGTGAATATTTACAGTAACTGCAAATGATCTGAATATAACAGGGAGGGGGAAGGGTGTAAAGGTAAGTAATGGAGGGATGGATATTAGCAAAATGCATTATACACATTTAAACCCCTCAAAATGTGGAACTAGCAAGGGAGGGTCAGCAAAGATGGTAATGTGGGGTCAAAATGATTAAAGTATGTTATGTGCATGTATGAATGTACAAAACCTAAACTCATTAATCTACACAAAGAACAAAAAAGAGTAGAAAGAAAAAAGACACAGTTTGGTGAAATGGATGAAAAAAAATGACCCAATTATACTTTTTATACAAAAGATTCAAATAGTATATAATGATATAGGCAGGTGAAAACTATAAGAAGGGAAAAAGATATCATGAAAACATGAATTAAAAGAAAAGTGAGTATCTATATTAAGATCAGATAAAGTAGACTTTCAAGCAAATAAAATTGTCAGATATAACCAAGGATATTACATATCAATAAATGAGTCAACACACCAAGAAGACTTGTCAGTCCTAAATATGTGTGTGTCAAATAACAGAGCTGCAAAATATATAAAATCAAATTAGACAAAGTGAAAGGAAAAATAAGCAAAACCACTGTTATATTGGGGATTTCATATGCTTTCATCAATAGGACAACTAACCAGAAAATCAAGAAAGATATCACAAGGACTTAATATCAGTATGACTTAATAAGTATACACAGAGCATGTAAAATACACATTATTTTCAAGTACACATAGATTATAAACCAAGATACATCACATTTTAGTATATATGCTGCCAAAGCCAGCACAATATATCACATTTTAGAACATAAAACCAATTTCAACAAAGAAAGTATTCTCTGACTACATGGAATTAAATAAGAAATTAATGCTAGAATGATAACAGAAAAATCTCAAAACATCAGAAAAAAAATTTTTTTTTGGTACTGGGAATTGAACTCATGACCTCACACTTGTCAGGCAGGCACTGTGCTGCTAAGCCATATCTTCAGCCCTGTAAATACACTTCTAAACAACCCGGGTTCAAAGAGGAGATCTCAAGAGAAAGTTCCAAATTTGTATTAAACTGAATTAAAATAAAAATATAACACATCAAAATGTAGGGTACACAGCTATGACAGTGTTGAGGGGGAAATGTATAGCATTAAATACATATATTAGGAAAGTGAATAAAATCAAACCAACAATCTAAATTGTCTCTTTAGAATATAAAAAGATGAGCAATATAAACTCAAAGAAAAAAAATGTAAATAACTATAAGAATATAAATCAATGACAAAAAAGCAATAGAGAAAAATAAATCACATACTATATTCTTTAAAAAAATAAATAAAAATGAAAAACCTCTAAGAAAACTGGTAGAAAAGTAACAAGTCACAAATTGCCAGCATCAGGAATGAAACAAGGGAGATCACTAGGGACTGCAAACATCAAAAGAATAATAAGAAATATTACAAATAATTCTATGCCTCTCTAGGAAGACATGTGCATGGTGTATATCCTGAAAACCACAGGTTACTGGTGAAAGATATCCAAAAGTGATGGAGACACATACTACATTTATGGATTAAATGTCAATTCCGCTCAAATCATATGTAAAACAACTCAGTATAGACAAGATAATTCCAAAATTCATAAGAAAAGACCAAGAGAGGTAGTATAGATAAAACAAACTTGAAAAAGATGAATAAAGTAGAAGGAAGAAATCACTCTATATGATTTTTGGACCTGTTACATAACTATAGCTATCAAGATTTGGGGTACTGGCTAAGGATCATACAAATACATCTGAAAAAAAGATGAAAAACAGTAAATCCAGCAACAGATTGAAGCAAATATTTCCTTGAAAACCACATATCTGACAAAGAATTGTTATTTAGATTATATACAGAAGTCTCAAAACTTAATGTAGAACTGCCAAGTAATCCAATTAGAAAATGGGCAAAATATTTGAAGTTGAAGTGTTAGTTCACCAAGGAGAATATACAAATGGCAAATAAACATATGAGAAGATGTCCATTAATAAAATGAAAATTCAAACCATTATAAGGTATCTCTACCTACCTATCTGAATGGCTAAAATAAAGCAAAGCAGTAACAGAATGCTTGCAGATTGAGTTGACATAGGTAAAAGGACCATGGAATAGTCTATGTTATTTCCTACAATAGCAGATGTCCAAATATTTCAAAATAATAAGTTTAGTTAAAAGATGGACTGGCTATCTTTTAACTATTCAGATTATGTTTGCAATGCAAAACCACATTATATAATTGTGTATGTTTTTCTGCATCCCATTTAATAACAACATATCACACCACTAATGATACTTTCATCCATATTGGTAAGAGTGACTAAAAATGATACACACATAGCTGTTCTGATTTTTTGAACCATGTTGACACAGAAAACACAGACTGGGTATTGCGTGGAGATCTTGGCACTATTCTTAGCCTATATTTGCAGTCAAGGAAGCTGCCTCATGCGTTGGCTCAAAATAAACCATAGCTTTTTATCACCATTCTTTGACTATATAGAGCTGCTAGAAGAGAGTGATAGGGTCAATTTCACAACACATTTAGCCTCTACTTTCTTCCCTTGTAGTTTTAACGCAACCAATACTTTACTTTGCTGAGTTCTAGGACACAGATGTTGGTGACTCTATTTTTATACCAAATAAGAAGAAATTTTTAGGTGACAAAACTATTGAAGAGAACAATCATGTTATGTGATAATTGTTAGGTCTGTACAGAAATGTTGCAAATCTTTTCTTACTGGGAACATAATAAGATTACATTTGTCATTCATCTTTAGGTAAGGAATACCCATATGACTTGGTTTGGTCAATGAAATATGAGAAGTGGCAAATGCCACTTCCAGGTACAAGACGTTAAGAACTAGACATAATTAGCCATGTTCTCATGTGCCATGATGCAACATGAAGATGTTCTGAATGATTGGGACTTTACCAGATTCCATTCCTAAATGAGAGAAGTACAGAATAACTTTTTCATGAACCAAGATGGGAAGATTGAATTAGACTAAGATTTTGCATGTTACCAAAGCAAAACCTAAACTACTACAACCAATTAATATACTTTATATTTACATTTAACACACAAAATTCTGCAATAAGGCACTGCACTATGATAATAAGTTGCAAACGTTGGTTCATACATTATTCATTGGTGAACACAATGTCAATTTTACTCTAACACATGCACTTTAAGAAAAAGTCAGTCAAGTCTCATATCATGTTACTTATGGTATAAATCAGAGCAATAGTTTACTTGTGACTTCAGATCAGTCTTGGTGTGAAGCTGAACATGTAGAAAAATGATATACCATGTTTTTCATCAGGATACATAAATCATTGAAAATATATTGGTTGCCTTGAGTATGTATTTCCAACAGCTTCAAAGAAGAGATGCAAACATTTGTACATATACACTAAATATGAATTTCATGGTTAATATTACTAATCATATCAATCGCATGCTACCATCATTTGCAGGAACTTAATGGCATTTACTAACATTTATCGTCAGACACTGAGTAAAGATCTTTTATGCATTACTACAGTTAACCAATCCGTCTTTCACTTTGTTAAAAACATACACCAGTGTGAGGCAGGTTAACAATATTATTTAATACTTAAAACCCCCATATTTTTCTCTAAATTTTATCATAGTTATTTTGATTCATGTCAAAAGATCCTAACATAAAAATTAGCAGTTTTTAAAATTGTATCAAGGTAATCAGTAAGTGTCTTTATCCTATACTTTTATCATATTTGCAGTGCATGATCCTGACAAAGAGATTGGTGAAAGGTGATACAAGTGATTTAAAACTCTTTATTAGTGGTCACAGAATCTTTATCTGTTAAATGATAAAGATATTTCCCTAATCATTAAATGCTAAATGTATAAACTTTTGATTGTAAACATTTTCATTGTTTCAAATGGTACTTAAGTGGCCATCTGTGAATTTAAAAACATATTAAGATATAACAGATTTTCTCAAAATCTGCCTGCCTCCAGTCTTTGTACAGACATTCCCATATCTCTTCTTGTTTTGTACATCTTTTGCCTGCAAAATGTGTGGCAAAAAGTACTGATATAAAAGAAGTTCTATTTTTCCATTCAATTTTATTAAGGAAGAAATAATTTAAAAATAAGGGTGGGGGTATTGATTTTAAACAATGATAGAAAATTAATGTGCCAGAAAATTTTTGAACCAGGTGTTATGTATCAGTAGTTAGTAGTATAGACCATGGAATCACTAAGCTTGAGTTTAAGTCCAGCTCTAGCTATGTGACAGTGACCATGGATATTGTCCTTGATATACTTCAGTTTTCTCTTTTGTAAAACAGAAATTAATAGTGATACATACAGACCTCATATGGCTATTGAGAATTGTATGCCAATTAATTCATATAAAAACCGTAGAATGACATGTAGCACATCGCAGTATTCAATAAAGGTAGTCATTATTATGCTTGTTTTAACCTGTTAATAGCCATTCCTTCAGCATATTTAACAACCTCATCTTGCTTAGTCTGAATTCTCTTTTCTTACCTTGAGGACGTCAGGGAATCTTAAGGACTACATAATAAATCAACTAAAATTCCACTTGACACAACATATAATCAATCAACAATCAAACAGTGCAATAAAAACTACACAAAATCATCTTTTGTTAGTTTGAAAGTAGTTGCTAATGCATAGAAAGAAAATAGAAAACAACTATTGCTCATTAAACCTACATAACTTCTCCCAAATAGGATAATAGCCAGACATAGACAGCACATGGTCTGAGTGCTTTAAAAATACTAAAAGGAGCTTTGTGAACCTCCCCATTCACAGGTGGATGATGGGGGAAATACAGAAGTGAACAGAGGAGTAAAGAGAGAATCAGAATCCATATGTCTGTGATTCAGAAAATAATCCCAAAAATTTACATGCAAGCATTTATGAAGACTAGACATGGCACGCATCTTCTCACGCATCGTTCCTCCGCTCATCTGTGAATTTTCACTTACTGTGCATCCTGTTCTGACCTCCACATGTAATCTAGAGTTCTTCCAGATATATTCTCAGTAGAATTTCTTCTTGCATTCAGGAAAAAATACCTCAATTATTCATTTTTACAATTATCTTGCTAAAGCCTGTCCCCTGAGCTGTCAGGGCTCACACATCTTTCGGTTCACCCCCATCCCTTAGTTTTCCACCCCAGCATCTGGAACAAAGGGGCAAAGACAGTGCAATTCTCCTTAAACCAGAGGGCGGGACTTGAAAGGAAAAGGTCAGGTCAGAGCCACCAAGCAAGATAAAAGTAGCAAGGGGATGTCACGACTAAAATATGTAACTGCTAGAAAAGTGGAAGTTTTGAGTTAGTTAAGAAAGGATATATGCATGTGTAGGGGGATTTACATCTTAATAAACAGCATTTTAAATGACAGATTTGGAAAACTCAAATTCAACTTCAACATCAAAAATACTGGTTCTTGATGAGATACAACCACTCAGGCTACAGCACTGCACTCTAGCATACCAAAATAAAGATGTAGCCATAATGTAGGCTACGTGCAAGGAAGAGCAAGGTTAATCACTGAAGAGCTGGATAATTATTCTTTTGTCCACAAGTCATGTTTTGATGATCACATAACTCATTTGAATTTTAGTTTCTTTTCACTTACAATGTTTAAAGTGTGAGTTTGAAATTATGTACATTGAATTTAATTAAACTGAAAGACAAGAATTAAAGAAAATCTGTGCATGTCAAAGTAAGTTTGGAACTCATGTGAAGAAGCAATTAAATTTACTTGAAAAAATAACAGATGAAGTCTGAAGAGAGACAGCTGTCCAATAAAGTGGATATGAAAACTCTATGATAACCTCAAATGAAGAGTAATTGTCTAAATACATAAAGTTGGAGTTTACCCATCTGAGACCTTTCTTTCCAACATGCTTCATTTAAAACAAGTGGAGATGTTAAAGGTCTTTCCAGTTAGAGCTAATGAGAAAATCTGGTTTTAGTCATCATTGCTATAGTTTTGTAGAGAGTATATCAAATTGACTAAAAGACATCATACACATGAATCCCCTCAAAATACACCCAGCTTTTTAATCACTCATGGTCAAAAGAAAATTCTGTAATTCTTCTTTTAAAATTACCCAAATTCTTGCTGGAGTGATTGGACTAAAGAGAATTAAACTAGCTCAAAGATTATGCAAAATGGTGTTCTGAATAAAATCATGATCATGCTTTGAACAAAGAATAGCCCGGTGTGGTGGCACATGCCTGTAATCCCAGTACTCCAAAAGCTGAGGCAGGAGGATCGCTGGGAGTTTGAGGCCAACCTTGGCTACTTAGTAAGTTCAAGGCTAGCCTGAACTACATAGGGAGACCCTGTCTCAAAGATAAATAAATAAATAAATAAGACTAATAATTTAGAAGTTTAAAATTCAGCACAAACAGATATATAGCCTCTGCCATGTGCTTGATAATAAAATGCTAGTAAATATTCACTGCTGAAAATCTTTTTTTGTTTGTTTGTTTTTGTTTTTTGAGACAGAATCTCACTATGCAGTTCAAGCTGGTCTTGAACTCACTCTGTAGCCCAGACTGGCCTCAAACTGGAAGCAATTCTCCTGCCTCAGCCTTCCAAGTGCTGGGATTATAAGTGTGCACCGCCACACCTGGCGTTGAAAATTTTAATTTTACTGTTAAACAGTACTCAAAAGATAGTTGCCATGAACATAATATTAAAAATTAGAAAAAGAGTTAGCTGCCCTGAGTATGTAGCAGATAGTCGATTAAGAGGTTCATTTTTGTAGGAAGAAGTGGTCAGTTGATCAAACACAGAAAACATTTGGTACTATGAGTTGCATAAAATCACAGCAAGATCCCAGTTGGGCTTTAAAACAGTAACACAGTACAACCTTGGGTAAGTTATTTCGTCTCTCTGTACCTAAATTTTCTCATCTGTGAAGGGTGAATTGCATTATTACTTACCCCTATAGCAATGTAATAATTAACAGAATGAATGGTGCTGAACTACACAGAACCATAAAACATGTGGAGAGTTGTTTTTTCCTAAAGTTTCTATCCTTTAGAATAAGCAAACAGATATACTTTTGCAAAATAAATTAATAGCCAGTATACGTCAGCATAACAGCTATTTCTTGTGTTCAAACAGAAACACAAGCATATTAAATACCCAGTGATCAGCACAGGTAACGGGAAAACTTTAAACATCCAAAGACCAAGAGTTGAAACGAACCTAACGAGGTGGGGGGCTGTATCCTTTGACACATGTGGACAGACAATACAGGATTTCCCCCCAAGTTCTGCACTTACCTCCCCAAAGTCATACCTCCAGCCTGCAGAAGAGCAAAGTTTTCCTGTCAAGTCCCAGCAATGGCACCCCGAGCCCCAGCACCGCCCTCGCCTCTCTCCTCTCTCTGGCTGTGGACGGACACCTCTCTCTACCTTCCGCGCCCGGTACCAGAATGGCCCTCTGGCCGTCCCTGTGCAGCCCGCAACTCCAAAGTGGGCAGCAGCCCGGACGAGGCGAAGGCGCTCAGTCCTGGCCCGCCGGCCCCGGCCCCGGCTCCGGCCCCGTACCTCTCCGCCCGGCCAGCGGTGCCGCCGGCTGCGAGGACCCATCGCGGGGTTCCCTGCCGGTGCCCCCCGCCCCGGACTCCTCCTCAACGTGAGTGTCATCCCTAATGGAGGCGGCCACGCCGGCTCGCACAGCTCAGCCCACGAGGACGGCCCAGAGGGCAGCGCCGCCCGAGGAAACAACTCCTCCCGCGACGCGAGGGAGCCGCCTGCCTTCCCCACCCGGCCCCGCGGCGCCCGGCGAGGTTACCTGCGGGGCCCGGCGCCCCGGGGCGGGCCATCCTGCCGCAGCCGCTACCGCCAGCCCGCGGGCCAGAGGCGCCGCCCGCCGCCGGGGGAGGCGCCGCGCCGCAGTCCGGGCTGCAGCGCCGGGCACATGCCGGCTGGCGCCGCGCACAGGTGGGAACCCCGCGAGTGGGCGTTGGGGCGAATCCCTCCCTTCCCCCGCGCGCTCGCAGCTCGCCGCCCGCAGCCGCTCCTGACTTTGCCGGGCGCGCCGCGCCTGCCCTTGCTCCGGAGCCGGCAGCCGTGCTGTGCTGTGCTCGCGCCCCGGCGCCGTGGGCGGCTGCGGTCTCTGCGCGGCCGGGGCTGCGCGTCCTGAGCTCTCCGCCCCGCGGCTCCTCGGGCGGCCGGGGGCAGCCAGCAGCCTCCGGCCCCGCGCCCGCCCCTCGCCCCGCTCGCCGACCCCCGGCCCTCCGCGCCCTCCCCCATGCCCGAGCTGCCGGCGGAGAAACCGCCGTGCACACACCTTGGAATGAACGGGCGCCTCAGTCACCGACTCGCCAAACTCTTAGAAGGTGTCCATTGGTCTGTGGGGAGGTTTGGGCATGGAGTAGGAGCCGCTTTCTTATTATTTAATAATGTTGGAAGTGCCGGTCCGCTGCCAGAGTTGTGGGTCATGTGGGTACGGCAGAGGCTGGCTGCTGCCAGTACCAGGGTTTCCTGAGGATCCTGAAACTATGATCTCATCCTCCTCATCCGCCTCCCCCGCCCTCCTCTCCGCGGGCGCGCACGCACGGCACACACACACACACACACACACACACACACACACACACACTTGCGCGCACACACGCGCGTGCACACACACACACACACACACACACTGCATACACTGTCTTCTCTGGACCGAAATATTCCTTCAGGGAGATACAGTGTTCATGCTCCTCATTGAAAATAATAATAATAAATAAATGAAATCCTTCCAGATAGTTTTTTTTTCTCTCTCTCTCTTTCAAAGCTTGATTTATGGGCTTTGTTTATTTCCGACAGTTTTTCCCCACACGTGCAGGGGATTCGAGCAGAATCTCAGTATTAAAATTAAAAATAATCATGCTCTGAGATCGACCCAGATATTGGTCATAGTCCAAGGACTCAAAACAGTGCAATTTCCATTTAAAATAGAGGCAATGAGCTACCAGGCTTGCATATGGAATAAAAGAATACCCTGGATGTATGCAGTAGGTTTCTATCTCAAGCTACAAACAGTTCCCAAACATTACCTCATTTGTTTGCAGAGCATCCTGCAGAGGAGGTGGATGAGAAGGCAAATAGTGTTGTCGCTTCAGAGACACAGAGGTATAGGTAAGATAACACGACCTATCCAAGTACACGTAGTAAGTCAATATCTCAACATAAATATTCATCACACAGCCACTCGGAGGTTGTTTATTCAACATAATTGATTCTTGGAAACTTAGGTTACTGAAAATAAAGAATATATTGTTTATTATTTTTGTTTCCTACCAACTAAAATTGAAAATTAATTTAGTTTTCAAATGTATGCTTTTGAATATTTTTCTCTTGTGTATTTGTATGTATCTCTGGCTTCTTATTTTCATATAATTTTATTTCTTTTAGGAAGGGTCATGCCTTTTACATTGTGAGTACATATGTGTACATTGGTTCATGTTTATTTGCATTTTTTAATACATTAATAATTTCAAGCAATTTTAATAAGTGGTAGTTTCCAATTTCATAATGATTGGTATATTTCATTCAACCTGCTTTTAAGTGCCTGATATATATGAAGAGTTGTGCTATGCTTTGAAGGAAAAAGAAAATTTTAATATATAGTTCTTGTCCTTCATGAGTTTATATATATATATATATATATATATATATATATATACTGAGAGACTGCAGATGAAGAGATTTATTACTTTTGATGTTATAAATTATCAAAAATAAAGGGCAAAGTCCACCATTTAATATCTGTTCCATATTAAAAATAATTTCATTTTTCTATGTGTCCCATATATGTCTGTCACTGACAACCCTAATTTGTAGATGGCCAAGGTGATATGTTTTAACTTTGCCCTTCACCTACAAAACCGTCTTACTCACATTTGTTGTGCAATTGTGAAGTTTATCAGAAAATGTATTCCTAAGAGGCTTCTATTCAGGGGGAGATAAGGAAATTTAGCAGTTACCTGGACTTCTAATAATCCCAAGTGAAGAAAAATGCTATCCAGTGAGATGGTGGGACAGAAAGCAGTGGAAAAGGGAGGTAAGCAGTTGATAAGAAAAAACTGAAGAAGAACGCAGAACAAAAGAAGAGGGACAATCATGTGCAAGCTAGTATTTCTCAAATTTTATTGTGGAGAAAATAATTTCAGAAAATTGTAGTTTCTTCTTGTTACCAAACTCTTTTTCAAACTTTAAAAGTATAAACTTACAGGAATTTGTTGGCAAGGACACCATTTATCAGTCCTGCAGAATCTTCCCTGAATGATATCAGTTTTTCAAATTGAAGTGTAAAATATAAGATAGAAGAAACAAGGGGACAGACTTGTAAATAATGTGTAATAATAAAAATGGCAATGGAAAGTAGCCTCTCTCTCTCTCTATGTATATATGTATAATATATATATGTATATATATGTGTGTGTGTATAATTCTCTCTCTCTCTCTCTCTCTCTCTCTCTATATATATATATATATATATATATAATTTTTTAGAAGAAACTTCAAAATCCTAGGAGAAAAATGGAAAACCAAAACCCAGTAATATTAAAATGGGAAGCTTACAATATTAAAGAAAAATAATACTAGAGTTATGTTTTAGTTTTAAAACACTGTCAGATTTTTCAGTGTTTTTCATAAAATTTTTATTGAACCTAATAACTATTAGAGGTAGACACTTCATGAGTTTCATTTTTAAAATAATATGATAATTTGTCCAATTTTCTACATGTTAAATGGTCAAGTACTGAAATTTTTCTCTCACTGTTTTTTCTTTTTTTGAGAAATATATAAAATTTTTGATCAGTCATCAGTAACAATGTTGCTCAGTATACGTTTGCACCAGTCCTTCTCAAAAACAATATGAAAGATGGATTTCTGGGCATGGATTGTTAACAGTGATTTATAATCCAGAATTTCACAGAGGCTACTGGAGTTAAACTAGAAGCTTTAGTATACAGTAGATTCTAACGGCTTTTTAGTATCTCTTGGAGATTTCGGCAAAAAAAGGTGATGGCCTAAAGTGAGCAGTGATACAGTAAGAGTGTTTTTCCTTTTAATTTGCATACCCATGACTGGATTTGTTTAATTAGAGATATGTTTAAGTTTGATGATAGCAATGTTTTTAAAACTCAATATGACTTTAGTGGCTCAGCAATCAATAGCAGTTCATGTAAAAAAAATCTTAATTTACAGAAAATATTTTCAGTGTGATTATGCACAAATACATATGGCTTCTGCTCAGTCAGGCTATCTTTACTGAGGAAAATAAATTATTGGTGTTTACTATTTGGAACTTGTAATGTCTTGATTTTTAATTATTGCAATTATAGTTGGCATAGTTTTAGTTAGCATAAGAATTGTGCACAGTAACATCAGAATGTTCTCTGTGTGCTTATCTGTGTTTTAATATGTAGCTTGATATACAGTGTATATGTGTTACATGTCAAATAAAATGATTGCTGTTATCGGTATGGTGGTGATAGTTTGGGGTATAAAGAATTAAGAGTATTGAAATACTTGTAAGACTCACATGACAAGAATAAAAATAAGATAGATTTGAAAAAGTTGAAGAAGTAAAGACACTACTCTGTTGATGAGAAATTTTTCAGGAAAGGATGATATACAAAATATACATAAGCATTAATTCTGCTCTTCCAAACTACTAGTTAGATTTCAAGAATGAAAAGTACGCTCGCAGTCCAACACAGGGTCAAGAAAATAGATAAACTGAACTGTGGCTTAGGGAATTTATGGTTAACTACTTTTCTATGTGTGTGAACTATCAAATTTGGAGGTCAAGGTGAGCTCTGGGCAGAATTATGAAGCAGATTAATTTTATCCTTCTTCATTAAAACACAAACCTTCCATGTCCCCCCTTTTCTAATAGAAGCCCTGGCTTCCATTGGCTCCCAAAACATTCAGCAGCCCATGACTATTCTCTTCCAAAATACGCTCATTGTGGAACCCATCAACCCATCAAAATGTGTAAATCATGTCCTAAGCATTCATGAAACACTAGGAAATGCAAGAGAGTTTGTATTAGTAGACACAATAAGTGTCCATTCAATTTTCTTGTACATCACTTCAAGATGCATATTTATGTAAAGTTAATGTACATTTGCCTGAGAAATTCTACCTTTAGGCATGGTGTGGTCAGCTGTTAGGTAGTTATTGTCACGTTCAAGAGGACAGAGATCAGTTGTCTGCCTTTTGAGAGATACCATCTGAGATTCCTGTGGATACCTGAAACTATGTCTAATGCTGAACTCCTGTTACACTGTTTTTTTTCTTTATACTGATGATAAACTTCTATCTTTTCCCAAAGAGAGGGCTGTCACTTTTTCATCTCTGAGACACTATACCTGATACCCTCAGTTTAAAGGAGAAGAGGTTTATACTAGCTTATGCTTTTAGTCCACAGTTGGCCTGATTCAGGACAAGAAGCAATGGTCAAAGGGAATGATAGAGGAAAGCTCCTCACTTTTGTGCAGCCAGGAAGCAGATAGTGAAGGAAGGAGCCAGAGAGGGAGCTAGGCACTACCAGATCATGCCCTCAGAGACCTGCCTCTTCTGACCAGACTCCACCATCAAACACCAGCTGTGGTGCCCACATAATCCATCATTTTTCATAAGCCCCTCCTCTTAGCAGGTGAAGCTTTGGGGGGACATTCAGATATAAACCACAACTTTTTCATATCCCGGTTGCCAGCTTCACTACTTGCACTTTGGGACCATTATGGTGTAAAGTAAAGGTTAGCTGAAGGCAAACTCTACAATGCCTCCTCAACTGATCAGATAACTAAGAGGGTCACCAAGTGATTAGCAGACAAGTAGTATACACAGGATAGACACAGCAGAACAAGGGGATGGTTCGCATCCAGGGCAGGATAGAGCTGGATGGTGCAAGATTTCATCATGCCACTCAATATGATGAGAAATTGAAAGCTTATGAATTGTTTATTTCTGGAATTTTCCATGTGATATTTTTGGATCATGACTGGCTGCAGGTAAATGAAACCATGGAAAGTATAATTGAGGATGTAGGGTAGTACTCTGGTCTTCCTTTCATCCCTTCTAAACCCTGCCCCTTAGACTGACACATTCTGTACATGTGCAGGGCCTCACAGCTCAGCCGTTAGCAGCAGTGTCTATTCATGTAGTCTGCCACAGTGTCTCCTCTGATTTTCCTGTCTGGCTCACAATCTTAGGAGAAATGCTGCTTGCTTTTTTCATGTTCCTCCTGGACTGAAGGGGAGAACTAAGCCTAAGTGAGGGTGTATGTGATCCAGTGCAGCTTGTTTTCTAGTGTTAGAATCCATTGTCATTTTAAATGGTTCTGATTCTACCTTATAATGACAATTTATTAAACACATATTGTGGTGGTGGTTCACAACTCTCAGTGGCATTACACTAGCATCCTTATTACTCCTGGGGAGAGTTTATTTTCTCAGTGGAACATAAACAAAATATAAATATTTTAGATTAAACCTTAATGCACTGTCAAAGTGAAGATGGTGGGAAAAAAGTCATATGAAGAGTACAGCTTTTCAGAAGCTGCTTATGATCTACTCACTTTAACTATAATTTGTTTTAGTTCTTTTAAATTGCTTTTTGGTTGATATGTGTGTGTGTGTGTGTGTGTGTGTGTGTGCGCCTAAGAACACAGGATCTCTTGATACACGTAACAATGAATAATATTAAATCAGAAATATCATCATCAAATAAATTTGATCAATGTAGTTGGCCCAACAGAATAGCTAAGGCCAAAATCTTTATACTTTATTGCAGATTAATTAACAGAATAGCTAGCCACTTATTTCAAGGACATGTCAAAGTTTTCAGTGATGGTTTCTAAATAAAATGTGGTGTTTTAAAAGTAACACCAAAGAAATGGGTACAATGTGAAAAGCTTAGTGAAAACTATTTTATTCATGTAAAAGTAGTTGGCCTGACTTAATTTTTTCCCACTGAAATGATTCTTTACCTATCATGTGTACAAAGCACAAATCTCTGTAGACTGTCAGGAACTATGTTAACAAGCACACATTTTAATATGAGTGTTAATTCCTACAGTAAATACTATGTAATTTATTTTATGCTGAGAAGCCCTATGTTTTATGAAAAACTAATTGAAAGAATAAAAGAGAAGGAGGTGAAGCTAAAATAACCATACTGTAATCTTTAAGTGTATAACAAGCATTTGAGTAGATTCATACTTGAAATTTATTGTTGAAAATAGCATGTTTTACCTTTTAGGGAATTTACTTTGTGATAATTCAAAGTGTATTCATATGAAGTGATGATGTGTTTACTAAAATGAAATCTTCTCTGTTAAGATGCTTATGTTTTGTATGTTCCACAAATATCCTAGATTACGGACCTGTTTTTTCTTCCTTTTCGTTCCCAGCTTCATGCACTGTAGCTGAATGCTCTAACATTGAGCTACATTTCCAGGGTTCCCCTTCTGTATGTCAATAACACCAATTTGGACATGTTTTATAAAAACCAAAACCTTTAATTTATACTCAATACTAGTCTATGGTCAATATTGTCTAGATTGGTCCTTAAACATACATGAAAATTTTCTCATTATGCTTTAGATCTAAAATCTCCCTCCAAGGTCTCATGTGTTCAGATGTGGGGCATTCGGAGGTGATTACATCATGGGGGAAATATAATCATCAGTGGATTAATTTAGTGATGAGATTAGCTCAATGTGTTATTAGACGGGGCCTGGTTGGAGGTTGGTCAGAGGAGTATAACCTAGAAGGGTTTATTCTTATCCCCTGCTCTTCCCTTCTCCCTTAGCTTCCTGGCTGCCATAGAATGAGCAACTTTCCTCCATCATACAGTTCTGCCATGCCTTTCCTGCACTGAAGCCAAAATACCATGGAATGAACACACTGAAACTGTGAGCCAAAATTAAATTTTCCTCCTTTAAATTGTGGGCATTGCATAGTGTATGTCTAGGAGTAATACACATGACTAATACATTCCTGGTTTTGAAGCTATTGTTTTTGTGTTTGCACACATCTCAAAAATATTTTAAAATTCTCTAAGACAGAGTCCATAATAAAGACACTCTCGGTTTTTCCTTCCTAGAGAATCGGGTATGGAAAGTTATTTTTAGGTGTAAATGAGGAAAACTTAAACCTATGGCACTACACAGCATATGGAATTCTTTTAAGCTTGAGAGTACCTTTGACAGACTATATTTTTATGTTTTTATTTGAATAAGCTGAATTGATTTTGCAGTGTGGCTTATGCCTCTTCTGCTAGTGTGATGTATACACCTTTCCCTTTATATGTTTAAAACAATTAACAAAATTAGAATAATAGAATTATATACATGTCAGGATATTTATTTAAATAGTTTATATCACTTAAACTAGATAATTTTACTTTTTGTAATATTTCTTAGACTTAACAACAACAATAATTGCAACTTTCCTCATTTCAATTTGTGTCTTGGATGATTAGAAGAAAAGATTCTAAGCATTAAGTAAAAAATACTTCATAATTTGCATTAAAGGAAATTGTGGATATTTGAAAAACTTCTGTCATTTTATTTCAGTTAAAATAAGAACAATTTACTTATTTTATAGTCCAAATTAGAATGACTGCTTTAAGGAATGTATGCAGTGTATAAATAAATAGCCCCTGTAATATTGTCTCTATTTTTTCCTAATCATTATTCAGAATGCATTTTCCAGTCCAGTGTTATCCATCCACCTTGAACTCACTGGAAAGATTCACCCTTGGAGACACTATCTTAAAACCTATTCACATAATGCATTGCATTGTTATCTAACCATTTCATGTGTATTACATATCAAGATTGTGAGCTCCTAATCCCACATACCTCTTGTACATTTCACAGTATCTTGCAGTTATTCTATAAATACTTCTGGTTGATTCGATGATTAAGTGAAAACAGACCAGACAAGTGTTTTGACATGACATTGCCCCAAATAAGAAAGAATGATGTCTTTTCTATTTATAATTAATCTATCTTTGTTTCTGAATATTCAAATATTGCTATTATGATATTTAAATTTATAATGTAAAATTTAAAGTTAATGCTGAATTCCTTATTGTATAGTCCATCTATAAATAAATAATAATCATGCCAAAATCAGTTTGCTGTTTAGCTTTAAAGAATAATTAGTACCTATGATCTCTTAAATTTCTAAATCAGATTGGATTACTGTATTATTCATTTTGGTAATATAATTTTATTTCTTACTTTAAAATTAATCCAATATCATGTGAGTATAAATGATTTTCTCTCTTTGGAATTTTTTCTCAGTGTTATAAATTTTTGATAATCTAAAATTTAAACTGATTTACTTTTATAATTATATGCCCGTCATTTTATGAAAATAGCTTTTACTTGTTTAAAGAACATGAACAAACATTTTGACAACAGAAAACCTTTATGAAATGCCTAATATATATTAAATACATTTGCTTAATAATAAATCATATCAGAGTTTCTAACTGAAAGTCATAGTCTTTAGGAAACACAAACTTGCCACCCTAGTTTTTTGTTCTCATATAAAAATTCTAGTTGTAATGGTTGATGCATTTTGTCAACTTGAGAAGTTTCTAGTTGTAGTGGTTGATGCATTTTGTCAACTTGAGAAGTTTTGAACTTTAACTAAGCACTCACTGTGCAAACAACTTGAGCCTGTGCAAGAGGAGAGCAGCGAGATGGCGTGAGTGCTACACCAACTGAAGGGTCCAAAACCTGCGTACAATATAAGAGAGGAAAAGAGGCTTGGTCCTGCCCCCTTTTGCTATTGTTACCTTTTCTGCGTTCTGTCACATGCCATGAACTGTTTCCCCTGTGCCATGCCACCCTGCTTTGGAGCCAGCTGTTTATGTACTGAAACCTCTACAAACTGTAAGCTTAATAAACATTTTCCTTTTTAATTTGGGCTTTGGATATTTTATCTCAGCAACAAGAGAAAAGTAACCAACACATCAATTATAACCTTCACATTCTAAACAGGAAAACAAATGTAGATGAGTATCTTCTTCTCTTCCTCCTTCTTTGGATCTGTCCTGAAAACATTTCTGGCCCTTTCTCCTGCTAGTTGAATTGTTCCTCCCTGGGGCAATGACAAAGAATCTGATTCCTTCATTCACTTCTCTATTCACTGCCTTTCCAGGTTCCCCAGAACCTTTACCCTGTGACACTCTGTGGATGTAAGAGGAGCAGCAGGAACATGCAGGAAGCCTGCACAGGATAACTTGGTAGGTACACTGTACACAGGCTCCCAACATAGCAACAGGGGTGCTACCATGCTTAAAAGCTGTTTCTTTTTAAAGTTTCAAAGTAATCATTCCAGAAAAGTAAATGAAAAAGCTTTCCATTCTTGGCACTCTTATTTTATGGTTACTGTGGTTTCCTTAACCTTCTTTTACTGAGATTTCAAATACACACACTAATAATACCCGTTAGCCAGCTTTAGCAACTGCTAACTCATACCCAAACCCATTCAGATATTTGTTCATCCATCCTGCTATATTGTTTTCAAGTATATGTGTATATGTGTATATATGTATATATATATATATATATATATATATATTTCCCCACTTATATTTCAGTTTATGGTTAATAAAATTTTAATGTAGAAGCAGGTAATGGAAGTTGCTAAGACATAATACTATAATGCTCACTGTGTTCTAAAACCTTGCCCTTTATTGCAGTATATGTGTAGTACATACTCTAGGCTAGTGTGATGGCTTAGAAAATAGACTTTGCACACACAAAATAATTACAAGTTCTTATAAACTGAGTAAATGACTTTGTTTAACTTTGCAGGCTCCTGTCCATTCTCTGAAGGATGCTTCTCCTTAGAGTTTATTTCTGAGTCTTCCAAGAAGTTGGTTGTCTTGTTTACTTTTCTCTAGTTGCTGGACAAAACATTCAACACCCAAAATTATGGAAGGAAAGGTTTATTTAGCTCACAGTTGGTGGAACTTTCAATCAGCTGGTTCAAAAACAAGACAGAGAGACAACAGTTCATGAAGGCAGAAGGCAGCAAAAAGCAGCAAGAGCAAAAGAGGAGGAGCAAGCCTCTTTTGGTCCCTTATATTGCCTCTTTTGGTCCTTTATATTGTATGCAGACTACCCTCCCTAGGGCAGGTGTAGCACTCCCACCTCCACTCCCAGCACTAGACAATGAATCAATCAATCACAAAGTCTAAACTCAGCTGCATCCAAAAAGCCTACCCTCCTTGATAGCATGAGACTTTGGGGGGACATCCAGACACAAACCATAACATTGGTTGTGTTTCCTAATTATTTTAAGCTTTTATATACAAGATCCTGATCAATCCTCCTTCCTTGCCTCCCTCCCTTTCTTTCCTTCCTCTCTTCCCCTTCTCCTTCCTCTTCCTTCTTCTCTATGTCTCTCCTTCCCTGCTCTTTTCTTCTTTTTCTGGTTATTCATCCCTTAGATTTTCTCTTCTTCTCCTTTCCTTCCCTCTTCTTTCCATTTCCATATATCCCTACTTAACACCTTCTCATGTAAGGTCCACAGTCTGAAAATTTTGACAAATGTAGTTCACCTTGATCAAAAGCCAAATATATGCCAAAACTTGTTTCATTGAGAAGATTAAAAGAAACTTTTAAAAACTTCTAAAAAGACTGATGAAATGAGTTTGTGTAAGAAATAAAAACATTGTGTGGATGTAAATCAATTTATTTTTCCACTTTAACCTTTAAAGAAACAGTTCTTTTTTTTTTTTTTTTTTTTTTTTTTTTTTTTTTTTTTTTTTGGTGGTATCAGGGATCGAACTCATGACCTCATGCTTGCCAGGCAGGTGCTGATGCCACTAAGCTAAACCCCCAGTCCAGCGAAATGGCTTTTATATATTTCTTTCTTTGGAATCTCTTAAAATTAATATATTTTGGGGGTATATAATAACTAGATTTGTTTTTGGGAATTGGCATATATACATAACTGCATCCTGATCATTTCCATTTCTTTTACCCCAGCCATCCCCTCTTTCCCCTTCTCCAGATTCTTTTCCCATCTCAAGAAAGAATGCTTCCCTGTTTCCTACCATCTTTCTATTATTTAGTTCTTTAAATTATTTATAATTTTGTTTTTTCTTATTTTTATTTTACTGTACATGTTTGCAGTTCATTAAGTTTGTAATCTTGGGGAATGGTCACATGTACATACTATGGCTTATTTCTTTGGTTTTCCAATATAAAAGATGAT